>APFE030759985.1:23428-61858 GCA_000404065.3 Pinus taeda | reverse complement strand
ATATTTCTTTGCCTGCAATGCATATGGACACAAAGCAATTGATTGTGTTAGAAGGAACATGAAAAATGTAAGGTGTTATACATGCAACAACTATGGACACAAAGCAAGGGAATGCAGGAGCAGATTTCAAAATTCAAAACAAGAGGACCACACATCATTACAGTTTCAGGAATTGCAGAAGACAGAGACAGAAAAGTGTGGCATAGCTCAGTCAGCTGACATAACAGACACAGGGGAATCTGAAAGTGATGAATTTCAGTATTCTTTGCATACGCTGATATAATGAAGACAAATAGCGTATATACGCGAGTTGCAGGCTGCACAGTCGCGTATATGGAGAAAAGGCAGCAGAACAGACCCAGGTTCAGTCATGGTTGGATCAGGCTCAGAGGGAGCAGTACAGACTCAGGAAATGGTTCAGACATGGTTGGCTCACACTCAAGGGGAGCATATTCTTCAAATAATTCATTGTTGGCATTATGGTTAGAGGTTAAATGATACATCAAAGGAATAGTATGGCAGGACGATGCTTATGGTACAGATCTGAATGGTTGGTCTTAGAACCAGCATGTACTCAGGGGGAGTATGGACAGCAGTATGGACAGTATTATCTTGGTACACCCTTTGCCCTTGATGTCAAAGGGGGAGAGTGACTTGGTGTGGTGGTTGCCATCAATTCCAAAGGGGGAGATTGTTAGCATTATGTTTCAAGTGTTGTCCTTGATGGCAACTCACTCAGAGGTTGGTACAGGTGCTGAGAGGTTGGTACAGGTGCTCAGAGGTTGGTACAGGTGATGGCAACTTAATCAGAGGACAGATCTCAGTACAACAGGACAAGAAAGAGATATACGCAGGTTCATCAAGGTGAATCAGCGTATACACGCAGGTTGGATTCAGTAAAAGTGCGTACATGTGAAAAGTACCGTTGGTCCGTGGCAGTTAGTCCTTGGAAGTTGTGCCTATGGTTTTGGACCATGATGTCTCGACGGACGTGTTGATCCCTAGTTTCGAAGTTGATGGTATTGGTTTGTTATGGTTTTGGACCATGGTATTGAGCAAGGCCTAAGGCTATATAAGGAGAAGATCATTAGGCAAAGAGTGTGTATTGGGTGTCTGACGAAGTGAGAGGATCTGGTATTGCTGGTTGTCTGTTCGGGAAGTTTGGCAAGGGTCGGATCTGACAGCAGAGGCATAAGTAATCATTTCTAGATCTGTACGCGGGTTTCCTTTGGAGAAAGTGCGTATACACGCGGTTTCGGTAAAGTGCAGTAGCGTATGCATGATAAAGTTTGATATCTCAGGTTGCTGCTGATTCTGGTGGTTGTTACAGAGTTCTGGTCTCTGGTTTGGGTTCTGTGTTCTTAATGACAAGGTTTCAGTGATTCAGTATTGGGTTGTTTAATGAATTATGATGCAAGCTTAAGTTGATGATTGTATTGCAGTAATGTTTGTTTTGTACTCTTGGATCCAGTCTGAAAATCGATGAAACGTGGTCCCTGAAGATTGTAGGGTCAGCACCTACATACTAGTAAATGGATCAGCTAGTACAAGAGCTGAGGGGGTTGTAGCTCCCTTCCAGAAGTAGTTGGAAAACGAGAGAGGGTTGTAGCCCTCTGCAGGTTGTAGCCTGCATACTGGTAAAGGACTGCACCAGTATATTGTAAAAGAAGTTTCGCATTAAAAAGAAAGAAATGAATTGCAGCAGGTGGTTTTCACCCACATTGGGTTTCCACCTTATATCATGGTGTTCATGTGTGTGGATCTTGTGTGATGTCCTGTTCTGTTATACTGCACCTATTTACTGTTAATATGCTAAATAATGTCCTGATGCATTTACTGAAGATTAAGCTAACTGAATTATAAGATCTCTGGGTATACGCTATTTGCTTTAGACACAGTCGCGTGTATACGCTGGTTGACTTCATAGAAGCAGCGTATATGAATCTGAGTAAGAAATTGAAAATTTTTATCTGATCTGTTAATACTGATTCACCCCCCCCCTCTCAGTATTATTTCCAACAATAATTACCATTAGATTCAAAATAAATTGAAATGAATTCACATCATACCTCATTGGTGGCTCTTTAATAAGGTACACTTTCAATTTTGTTTACTTCTTGTCACAACAAGTCAAACTAACTCTTCGATCAAATTGTCATGTATAAACATATATTATCATGTTAGCTCAAAATGCAACCATCATAATCAAAATTATAGATCACATGTAACCATCATAAACTAGAATAATAGATCACATCTAATAATCATGAATCATAATCACATATCACATGCATAATAAAAATTGAAATAAATGTTGATACTTATCCTTCAATCGGTCTGTTGCTTCTACCCTTGTCCTTTTCGTACACACATTAGATCATTTTCCACACCTAGAAAGAAACCATTACTTTTATTCTCTTCAACTACATACACATACACATAATGTACATCACACACATATAGTGTACAACATCGAACAATACATATACCTATCCTGATGTACAACACAACATAATACATACTCCTACATTTGGTGTACAACACAACACATATGTGTACACTGAGTACAACACAACACATACACCTACACCAAGTGTACAAAACCACAGTACATATACATACACCTACGCCCAATGTACAACACCACAATACATATACATACACAGGGTACAACACAATGAATATACATGTCACAATACAACGTTTACACGATACAATTAATGTAGTACCCCATGTACACAACACAACATGTACGACATGTACAAAATACCATGTGTACATAGAACCACTTGTACAACGTGTACAAAACACCACATGAACACATCTCCACCTGCACAACATGTACACAAAACCACATGTACACAACACCACCTACACAACATGTACACAGCACCGCATGTACACAAGACCACCTGCACAGCGTGTACACAACACCATGTGCACACAACACCACATGTACAACATGTACACAACACCGCACACACATAACACCTCATGTACAACATGTACATAGCACCACATATACACGACACCGCATGTAAAACATGTACTACTCAACACCATATATACATTGCACCATATGTACAACATGTACACCACACCACATGTACACAACACCACATATACACAACACCATCTACACATATCACTACATATACGACATGTACATAGCACCATATATACCCAACACTACATATGCAACATGCACACAACACTATATGTACACAATACTACATGTGCAACATGCACATAACACTATAGGTACAACATGTACAACATATACACAACAGTAGATACTGCACATCTAGAGACCACACTGTCTCTATCAAGCAACCTTGATTTTCGTGTCTTTCCACTATCCATGCTTGTCCTAGCATGTTGTAGATCACACTTCTTTCATTCCGTTGATGTATCCCTCAGCATTACCCGCCATAGTATAAGAACATAATATCAATTCATATCCACATGATACTAACCTCATAAACTTATCAGGCTACTTTTCCCACTTATTCTTCATAGCCAGGAATCTCTTCATGTCATTCACCTGCATAAATATTCATTCTTCCATAGGAATGATCCCTGATAACCCTGTTAGACCATGACATACATACATACACATATACATATAGACACTAGCATAAAACAATCATGATCCTTGAAAACCTTGCTAGACAACAACATATGTACATACATATATACATATAAAGACATCAACATAAGCATAATCACAACACTATTACCACATGATATCAGATCTAAGTTAAGGGAACTCCCTTTATTCATGCACATCATGCACAACATTGAGAAAAACAGTTCCCAACATAGCCAAGGCATCTGATGCCTCAAATCCATTCACTTTACCGTTCTTGTTACCTTTCTCATGACTATCCTACCACCATCCATTTATCCCAATGGACCCAACTAGTCTAACCGACTGTCATATTCTTTCCGTCAACTACCCTTACTTACGTACCGACTTCATCCAAGTCTTACAGTACCTATTGGGTACCACACACCTCTCCTCAACCTCCATTAGCTTTCCTCCTTCCCCAACTAATTCCCAAGACCCTAAAACATAAAAGGCAAGAACAAGAAACAAACAAAATAAAACCATGAAAACCAATAGCAAGACAACACCACAAACAAAGTGGCATGGCCATGCACTAGACATAAGCAAAAACCACAAATCAAGCGCAAAAAACCACAAGCATCAAAAGCACAAGACTCTCAACAAACCCCATGATTGAATCCCATGCGTTCCCAATGCTTCCAAAGGAAAGCTCAAACTGAGCCTTCTTCAAAATTTCATGGTAGTCTCTTTTGCCATGCAATCCTTGATATTACCATAAACACATAACTGCCAGTGTATAAATGAATATAATAATATGCTAGTTACCTTACTTGGTTGTGCCAAGCATGTTGCCTTACAACTGAACACATCCATGCCATCTCTCAAGGGACTCCAATCCTTTGACAAATCTTGCCATAGCTCGAAACCACTATTATACCCCATTCCTTTCTTTTACCATTTTCCTTGTTGTAATTGATTCTTATTATATTCGGTCACATCACCCAATTGTTAGTTATATAAACAGATTAATTCTTACCTTGTCACATGATCCAAGTGGATGTTGGTGGCTGCCCACCTATCCCACTTGGACCCCCACAACCGTCTCTTTCAGTTTTTCAGTTTCCTTAATTGTAGCACAATTTACTATTTTTGGTAGTTTTTTAGGTCCTGAACTTTCGGAGCCATTTTGAGGCCCTAAGGTTTTTGGGAAAACTGGGACCAACATCAACTTTTGATCGATGTTGGTCACTCAAAAGTTGTATTCCTCAGATAGATCATTCTAACGAGGTATTGTGCGCTTCAAACGAAGATCGTATGTCAAATTTACGACCCTGAGAAGTTGATGTACCAATTTACCCAAACAGGGCCCATAGTTTGGCACTTCATCTCCTAGGGTTAGGTTTTTTGATGTTTAGGGTTTTCCATTATTTCTCAACAATAAATAAGCCTTTGAGCCTCATTGTAACATAGTTCAGAAGCATGTAGCTGCCACATCTCTTCTCAGGGATAAGCTACTATTGCCCGAACCAATTTATTTACATTTCTGTTACTAGGCATATTTCAATATTTTACATTAATGAAATGAAGTATTATTTCTATTACATCTTTGTATTTATGGTTATATCTATAATTTGTTGCATTCCTGTTTAAATCTGGATCAGTGGTATCAAAGCGGTCTGCTCTTTCTCTGGTTTTCTTTGCATGTCCCCAACGAGGTCGAGATATAAGTAGTTAGGGCTTGAACTGGTTGAACCTTTGCAAGACCAGCCTCGCAAATCCCAACGACTTCCCATGGTGGATGAAAAGAAAGATGAGGGGGCGGGAGATCCTATCAAAATCTTGCTCCAAGAGGCCCTCAAGCAATAAAGGAACGTGATTATGGACAACTTTGCCCAGATCCTTCAATAGTTACCGGGGGTAACACATCTACTTCCAGGAGCTACTCTTGAAGTGCCACACCCTTTAAGGTACAAGTTAACTTTGACATTCCCACATTTGAGGGTCAGATAGATGCAAACGATGTAGATAGATGGTTAAATCTGCTAGAAGGGTATTTTTCTATTCATGATTTTCTGGACGGGAAAAGATTACATTCACTCTTCTGAAAGCCGCCTCCCATGTCAAGGACTGGTGGGAAACCTATTGCGAGCAGAAGGATTAAAGTATGACCTCACTATTTTCAGCTACACCCATTTGGAATTGATTCCGAGATGCCATCAAGGGGAAGTACTACCCTGTCTGAAGCTATGAGGATAAATACATAAAGTGGACCACGTTGCAGAAGGGAAGGGACCAAGACATGCCAGAGTTTACTAATATTTTTCACACCCTTCGCAAAAATTTGGGTATCAAGGATTCTGAGCGACATTTGGTACTCAAATACTGCAGCTGCCTACACAGGTACATCCAGGACGAGATGGAGTTCCTGAACATCTCCTCGTTAGGCATGACGTACTGTTACGCTATCAAGATCGAGTAAAAGTTTAAACAGAAGAAGAGAGACTTTGGATCTGTGAATCCGAAGCAAGGGAAAGGCTTCCTCAAACCGCAGAACCAAGGACAAATACAAGATGGTGTGACCCAAGACAACCCGACAAAGCCGCAAGAAAATAACAACACCACAAAGTCAAAGAAGTACACGAGAAAGTGGTGTGAGTTCCATAAGAGCCCCACTCACAACACCAGTGAGTGTTAAGCCAAGCAATCGTTGGTGGCCGAGTTGAAGGCTTCAGAATCAGATGCATGTTCCGACCCTGAGTCAGAACTCGATAAGAGGAATGACAACGGGAAGCAGATCATTGATGCAGAGCCCAACGCCATTGTTTCCACTGCCAAGATACAAAAGAATGAGCCCAAAGATCCAGAGGAGGGGGAGCATCTTTTCCATTCACAAATGTGGGTGAAGGGTTCGCCATTGCAATTCATTGTTGACAGTGGCAGCCAAAAGAACCTCATTTCAGTAGAGGTCATGATGCAGCTGGGCCTATTGACCATACCACACCTGCAACTGTACAACATCAGGTGGCTTCACCAAGGATGAGATATTCAAGTCCGCCAGCAGTGTTTCCTTCCAACATCAAGCCCTTCACAGATGAGGTATTGTGTGATGTTGCGCTTCTTGATGTTTGTGACGTATTATTAGGCCAACCATACTTGTGGGAGTGACATGTTGTGTATAAGTCAAGGCCTCGCACTGTTATTATTTCTTTGGGTAATTCATTATACAGGATACCGTAGGTAGCCCCACCTACCACCACCTCTTTGTTCTCTGCTAAGAAATGCAGTAAGATCATCTCCCAAACTAGGAAATTCATTTTCTTTTTGGTTTGCTCTCAAAGTAAGAGGAAGATCGTAGCCACATCCATGGCCCCTGGGAAGGGTTCCTCCACGCAACAGAATCAAGTGGATACGGTCATGAAAAAATATAAGAACATCTTCTCCTCACTGATAGGGGTATCATTGCACTGTCAGGTCAAGAATTCGTTCGATCTAACTCCCGGAGCACCTCTACCCCACGGGCCAATATATCACTACTCCATTGTGAAAAATTCCAAGTATAAGCAGCAACATGATCAACATCAGGTGCCACACAAGTTTCAGGTGGGAAACAAATTCTGGTTGCATCTGGAGAAAGAATGCCTTACAAGAGACCATTGGAAGCTCAGACCACTCCAATATGGTCCTTACACCATTACCAAGGCTGTGGGAAAAAATGCTTTGAAGCAAAACATTCCCTCATTCCTTGGCTTGAACCAAGTGTTCAATATGGACCGCCCTAAACCATGCTTCCCACCATTACTGGACACATCAGAGATTGCAGAACATCTCACTAAAGACCAAGTTCAACAAACATTTCCCCATCTCATGGAGGCTCTCAACGCAATGTGGACCATTGCTTCCTAAGGGGGGAGGAATGATCCAGGTGGATGTTGGTGGCCACCCGCCTATCCCACTTGGACCCCCACAACTGTCTCTTTCAGTTTTTTAGTTTCCTTAATTGTAGCACAATTTACTATTTTTTGCAATTTTTCGGGTCCTGAACTTCCGGAGCCGTTTTGAGGCCCTAAACAACGTTTTTTGGGAAAAATGGGACCAACATGGACCATAGACTAATGTTGGTTACTCAAAAGTTGTAGTCTTCAGATAGATATTTCTAACGAGGTACTGTGCGCATCAAACAAAGATCATATGCCAAATTTACGACCCCGAGAAGTTGATGTACCAATTTACCCAAACGAGGCCCATAGTTTGGAACTTCATCTCCTAGGGTTAGTTTTTTGGATGTTTAGGGTTTTCCATTGTTTCTCAACAATAAATAAGCCTTGGAGCCTCATTGTAACATAGTTAAGAGGCATGTATCCGCCACATCTCTTCTCAGGGATAAGCTACCATTGCCCGAGCTAGTTTATTTCCATTTATGTTACTAGGCATATTTCAATATTTTACATTAATGAAATGAAGTATTATTTCTGCTGCATCCCTATACTTATGGTTATATCTATAATTTGTTGCATTCCTATTTAAATCTGTATCATCACACTAATACCAAGCATGGTGCCCTAAAATTGTTCACACATGTCAGCCACATGTTCCAAAGATTGAGACATTATATTTATTAATTTGAAATCAACATTTACCAAGACTAACAACCATGTCATAATATACAATCAACTCATAGTAATTAATCATAATACTACAACTAACACTCAGTTGTACTCAAGTACATATCAGCTATCTTCACACATAATGTGTTACTATAGCCGTCTTGAAACAAGATTATTCCTTCATGCAATCTTATAAACACATAGTCATATCATGCAATTAATGAAACATTAAAACAACCTATGAACATACCATGTTAAATAAACAACACAATCAAACTCATATCTCAATGTATCTCAGGGGAGGTTATTGCATATGTACAAACCAATTCAGATTATTACGACACAATATCTCAAATAAATCGACTCATAACTGAATCTCATAACCATAACCATCTGCATAGGCTGATCCAGATTAATATGATACATATAACATCAATATCTTAAATTCAATGACCATAATCATCATGCATATGATCGCAATGCATATAATAAAAAGTTACTAGCATTCATGGCTATCTGATGCATGTGCATATGACTGCGCTGATTAACTAACATCTATCATGCATGTAACCACAATATCAATAGAATTACAAACATGTACATAACCATAATGCATGTAAAAACCATTAACCAACATACTTTCATGCCAACATACAAACATATATGATTATATGCTCTTACCTTGAGGTCTAGTGCTACAATCTTGCTCTAATAATTTTCTTCTCTTTCTCTATCTCAGGCAACATATCAACCTCATAACATACCAACAACATCATGATAGCACAAAATACATACAATGACTTCATGCATGACAAACTTAACCATGACAATGCATGCATAACAACCACATAGACATCTAACATGCATGCATGGCAAACACATTCCACCCATCCAGTCCAATTGTTGAACCTAGGAGCTTTGATACCAATCTATGGTATCAAATATTACCCCAAAGAGAACAAAAACCCTCTCTGATACCACTCTATAACACCCTCCTCCCACACTTACCCAAGCTTATAGGTCCATCAAGGTAACTATTTGATGAAGAGTTACTATGATATGAATCAACCTCCTAGGCACAGTTAAGGAAGTGGAATCAACAAACCAAAACCAAACTGACCTTCCTCATGAGGTATAGGGTCCCCAGGAGCTAACCATCCACTCTAGGTGCCCATACCCTGTGTTAACTTGCTTTTTCACTGACCCGGGCTCTCATTTGCTCCCATGATAACACAAGCTAGGGACTGTAAGTCTCTAGTCGCTCCCATAATCTTGCATCGCAGTGAGTGTAAACTAATTTACTCAGTTCTATGTTAGCAACCCAAAGATCTGAGCCACTTTTTTAGGGCTAGGACCGAGGCGTCTGCCTAGAACTTAATGAAACTCTCAGAAATAATAAATAACATAGAGACAATCTAATTCAAAACTTGAATAAGGAATCAACCTATCCCATCCTAACCATGAAAGTCATTTCGTCAAACACATCATGAACATGTAATGTATAGGTCATAATTACACATCTGAACATAAGTGTCTCATACTTATTTGAGAATCGTTTAGAAGGTCTAATGCCTTCTCACAATAGCTGCAATATCGTCTATTAGGTCATGCATTCATTAACAATTCATTTACTAACCAAAAAATGGTGAGAGCCATAACTCAAGTCTATCATAAAACCATGCTTATAACTAGAATAATAACAGTAATAGAATAACCATCAAAACCACATAATAACAAGTATAAATACTCATGAAAGTACAAGCAGAAAGGAGCTCTTATTAACATATGAAAATCTAACCAAGTCAGGGACTTCCATGTACCACCCAACCATATATTGGGTTGAGCCAAATCTCTCTTTCAGTCAATCACCCCACACCATATTCCAAGCATGATTGTGGGATCTCATGGAATAAACCAACCAAAACCAAACTAGGGCTTCCAGAGGCCAAACCACCTCAACCCTCAACCAGTGATTCCTCCTCACAGTCGAACATCACTAATCATCACCAGATTGGTCTCTACCCAAGCTGTCCAGGGATCCTGAGCATTTGTTCCAACCCGAATCCAGGACTAGTAACTCAACCTACGGTTGTTGCAGGGCTCCAGAGCATTTGTCGAACCAAGGCTTCAGGACTAGTAACTCAACCTACTAAGGGCTCCAAATGTTTTGTCCAACCAAGGCTTTTAAGATTAGTAACTCAACCCAAGATGTTCCAGGGCTTCCTGAGCGTTTGTCCAACCAAGGATCCAGGAACTAATGACTCAACCCACAACCATAAGGAACATGAGCACCAATCATAAAACAAAGGGAAAACCCATAACACCATGGCTATCCAGGAAATGGAAAGGTTAGGCAAACTACTATCAATCCAAGCAATTATTGATGGAAATGACAAAACATTACAATTAACCACATTCATATTTTGTGCATACCAAAACTAACAAGGAAATCATACATGCAATTCGGTACCTGCAAAGAAAACCCATTGTAGCTTTTGATCCTACTTTTACCTTTCACTTTCCTACTTTTCCTTTGCCTTCTTTTTCCAAATCCAAAGTATGCCACAATGCTCCAAGAGTGCTCCAAGAAAAATCTAAGTGTGCAAGAGTATGACATAGTGAGAGAATATAAGAGAGAGCCAAAGACTGAATTGAAAAAACCCATGCACTGATCCTAGAAATACTTTTTATCATTGAGACCTTTATTTTCTTCTTCAATTTCCTCATGCAATTTTGTGACCTTTCAACTCCCTTTTCTCTTATTTTTCTTTATTTTCATAAATAAAATACCAATTAATGCTTCTTTTCCTTTGCTATAAATAAAACAAATGAACACCCACAAGGATGTTTTTCCCACCATTAATCTTGGAATACGTGTCCCATGACCTCAGTCTTATATGTTTTTACATTATTTTTAACCTGGGTTGTTACATAACCCACACTTAATAAGGAACTAATACTCAGTATATATGGCAACATCTTTGTTTTTTTTCAACTATCAGTTCTCCTCTACCCTTGGCCCACTCAACATTCTCTGTCCTCTGCTCACTTTGCAACAACCCACTATTTTTCTCAATAACATTCACTAATACAATGACATACACTCTCACACAGAGCTCTCTGCTCTTGACCCTCTTCTTTTTCTCAGGCACTCTCAACCTCTCTCTATAGCCCGGGTATACTTGGCCTCTTCTCACACCTTAAAGCTCTCCACTGAGCTCACTGCAATGTTACATCCCCCCAAACTTCACAATCACAATATTGTGTTTTATTCTTTTGTTGCACACTAGTCAATGTTGTCTCTATTGTCCTCCATATAGCCCAAGTGTGTATTCTTGCATGGCTTCCCATACTGCATAGGACATGTCTACTAGATCAATCTCATTCTTTTGTTGCATCAAAATTACTTGGCCATTGCAGGTGAACTAATTCAAGGAATGGGCACTTGAGTGTTATTCCATACTCAAAATTGAATCTTAGTCAACCTGCAGACTCAAGGATTTCTTCCATTAAACTTTGCATGCACACACAACACGGCTCTCCATTCCAATTTTGATTCTCATTTAATTCTTCCTCACGTGAGGAACACTCAGGTATGGTGAATTTTGATTATAACTAGGGCCATTAAGAAATACTACTAACCATGGTGCTTACTGCCTTGAACCATATATCTCACCAATTGCATTGACTCCAATTCTCAAGTCATAGTTGTCGACCCGTTCAATGTCTGTTAACCGTAAATGTGGTGTAATGCCACATATGGCACATTTTCAAAATATGGAGGATCTTTATCAAAGTTGTCGAGTTTTTCATGTCCACAAGTGCTTAGCCCTTTCTATTATGCACGCAACACTTTTGCCCATGTTGTTCTTGCGCTTAGCCTCTGACATGCTCCTCTTAGCACCCTTTTTTTTGTATTTGGCCTGAATGCCCATGGTTGCAATAACACATGAAATCATTGCAAAACTGATACCTTGTTGCTTCTTTGAGCTATAGCCCCAAGGGATTAAGCTACGTGAAAAACCTTCCGTTCCCTTAGTCACATGATGCCAAAAAAAAGAAGTCCTGGACCAACCTTAGACTCCAACCTTCTCCTCTAGCATTACATGTCAAGGTGGGGTTTGACCGGAGTATTTCCTATTCTCCTATTGGTTGCCCAACTGTGCACTATCTCGCCAACGTGTTTCAACGCATTTTTTTCCCGTGCATTCCCTTTGCGCTTCCTCATTAAACTTATGGCATCCATACCTCCGAGATGAGCTATTTGATAGGCTCCACTCCCTATATCTGGGAGCTAATAAAAATGCAATTAGGATAAATCAATTTCCATGTTTTCTCAACACCTCTTGCCCGACGCATCCTCTTTGTGCACTATTAAAAAACCACCGGGCTCAATCCAATGTGATGTCGTCACACTGGCATCACATGTGCTATGTGTCGGCCTATGATAGGCGACATGTGTCACTCAAATATGGGCCTTTGGGTACCAAAAATGCCAAAACTATTTGTCGCATGTCCACCTACTATTGGGAAGTGGATGACATCATCATCTGAACACTAATATGCTTCCACCTATCCTTTTTCAGAGGAGAGAGAAAGGGTCCTGCTGTCCTTGGTTTTGCACCAATTTCCTTTATATAACTTTCAAAGTGTTCTGACTTGTTTCTTCAAATATTCCTCTGATCTGTCTCTCCGTTGTATGCTACTTTGTAATTCCTCCAGGGCAACCCTCAGCGGGTTGAGTTGTTAGAGTTGGGACCTCCCGCTCAAATCTCATTTGTTTACGCTTTGCCTCTGTGTCCTGACAACTGTCTCCTGACGCAATCACTGTGAGTGCCTTGAGGTTGCATCAAGGTTATAATGTTGGGCTTCCTCCACCAGGATGGTGTCATTCCGCTCAGTTTGTTTGAGCACTTGTTAACAATTGTTCGTGTATATCTACTAGGTTATTACAATCAGGTGGGCTCCGCTTGCGCAAATAAGAAAATTCTCCGCTACATTAATGACGCTCCAAGTCAGCCCGCCTGATTGCATCCCAACGCTTTAACTTGTGCGCCCTTTGCAAATTGTTGGGGTACATCCTTCAGGGTAACACCATCAGGTTGGCTCTACCTTGAGCCAGTAATAAACGCTCCCATTGCTGCGCTATCGGTCACGTTAGCCTAGTACTGCTTTGGTTTCTCCATTGACTTTTCCGCTCGGTTTGGCGAATGTGCCAAAAGGATTTGCAACCCTTTTATCTATGCACATTTTGAATTTTGGGGTCCATAGCTTTGACTGAATCTATCTTCTGATCTATGAGGCCATTTGTAGACTTCCACATACCGTTGGAAATCTCTTTCTGAGAACTATCCACTATACCACTTCCAGGAGCATCTGAGCTAAATTCCTAAGGCAAAAATCCCTTCAAAGCATGGGACCAATAAATCATCATAACGATACAAATTTATAGCTTCTTTTCATATCATGCTACTATGATGGTTCTCTACCTAAGACTACAAAACGATGAAACTCCCCTTGAGCTTGACACACCCTGGACATCAATGCTAGCCCCAGTTTCCATCACAGGTAACCTAGTGGACATTAATGCCAAGACATCTATTGCCACTAACATCAATGCTCATATGGTGACATCATGCCCAACACACTTACTTCCACTAGCCATCTTGACAATGCCATTGTCTAACAATTTTAAACACAAAAATTCCTATCACAATACCAATGAAGTGACATAATTCACAACATATCCTCCCTAGTTCAGAATATAAACCTAATCCAACTACAAGCAAGGAGATACATATTAGGGCCATAGCTAAGGAAAGGAACCCATTCAATCGACATCTATGTATCAAGAGTTGGAATGGAAACCCTCATCCCACTAAGCCTACCCATCATTACTTGACTTTCACATTTAGAATGATAATTGACCTGAAGATCCTTCGCAACAATTAGTGAGACACCTCATCC
This sequence comes from Pinus taeda, assembly GCA_000404065.3. Classification (NCBI taxonomy): domain Eukaryota; kingdom Viridiplantae; phylum Streptophyta; class Pinopsida; order Pinales; family Pinaceae; genus Pinus; species Pinus taeda. Next base: position 47,716 of record APFE030759985.1, on the reverse strand, counting down.
TTAAATTTTACTAAATTCCTTTTCTTACACTTTGGACAATTCCCAAAAGTCTCTACTCAGTCCCCAACACCTCAATGGGTTTAGACTACCACCATGAAACCCTAATGCATTTGGATTTTCAATGAATCCTCAATTTGATGGCTAGAATGTGTTGTGAAAAATGTTGGATTGGGAGATAGGTGGAGTGTGGTTATTACCAATACCATCCTTACCAAGGTAATCATCTTTTATCTCTAATAAACACCCACAAGCTATTGATTTGGAGCATGGCTAAAGTTAGATGTTGGATTAGTAGATTTGTACAACCTACGAAAAAACTTGATCCTAGGATCTATACAAACATCAAAATGGTTGTGTGTCAAGTCTTCCTTCATGAGTGAGTGGTATAATAAGACATTGTAGTCTTGGATAAAAATGAGGAGAAATAAAGATTGAGTTCTCCAATTGATGGTCATTAAAGTAGCTAACAAGTTGAATATTATCATCCATGTTATCAAAGTCTACTCTATCTTGTACCATTTTTCATGAGCATCTATCTTTCTTTTGGGCTAGGGCTAAGGACCTCCTATAGAAACTTTAAACTTATAACCTCCAAATATCCAAACAAAATTATCATAAGAAATTTCATATATATACGTAATGAATGGTTGATCTAATATGAAGTGTCAATCTAATTAATTAATTAATTGGTCAAAGCACTCATCCTTCTTAAATATTTGAATGATCGAGGTATTTACATCCTTACATATGTGATCTACAAGCTATTTTCTTATGGTGGTGCTTTCTTTGATTGTGGTTGTGCCTTCTTCACCCCCCTTTATATAATGCCTCCTTCATTGCCATTTTACACCTTTTTCATCTCCCTTTGTGTAACAACTACTTCATCACCTTGTACCATAGTGCATGATTAACATTACATGTAGTCAGTTGAGTGTTATTTCAACGTTTCAAGATGAATAACTTTTGAAATTTAGGTTTGCATTTATGTTTTTACGACCAAAATATTTATATTAATCAATACAATATTATATTTATCTCTCCAACTGTTGCATGGCTTCATTTGTTGTGATATCCCCAAGTCTTAAGACTTTAGTTTGTCATCAAATTTGGATAGGTACTTATATACCTCATTACAATTCTTTGAGGTGCCAACAACAAAAACAATTTAAAATTTTGAAGAGCCTTGCATTAATTATAAGAAGATGTTATATAATCTCATAAATGGCTAACATTTCTATCATAACATAATTTCAAATAAATAAAATTGTCTTGAGAAGTAGATGTAAGATTTGCTTGACAACTTACAAGGATCATAATTAGGAAAGCATTCAAGGTTGAGCACTTACATACCTATAGATGGTATGCAAGAATACTATTAGTTCAATTTTATTTATTACAAAATTTAAAATTAAGAAATTCACAAACTACTATATCTGAGAAAAATATTTACAATTATCTTTGAGCACTCTAAAAACACCAACTTTCTATGTAATCTCGAAGATATGCACATCTTACTGACATAACAAGATGCACATTAGTAAACGCTCTTTAAAATTCTTTTGCATGAACCGTCCACCTTATTGTTCACATGTTTTAAAACAATGTACACATACACAACCCCTCATCTACCCCTCATCTAGACTGGGTAATGTATATCTTTGAATGTTTGAACAAATATCTTGTGTAAACAATGAAAACAAACTTATTGGAAAATCCAAGTTTGGGAGAGCAGTTTGATTTCTTCCAAAATTAGTAAAAGAAAGACCTCCTAAAATTACATAAACCCAAAAAGTATAGTTCTTTAAGATAAATTCCTTGACAATTATCTTCCTCTTCATCACGTTGCATTTTTTCCAAAAAACTAAATACATCTTTCAAAAAAGAGTAAATACTTCCCAAAAAAATTAAGAGAACCAAGAACCTTCCATTTTCAACTAAATCTACATAATTATATTTTCAACTAGTTATAGTTATATTTTATTACAATGCATTCTAGATCTGCTTCTAATCGTAGGCTAATTTCCTATAAAGTTGTTCCCTCCAGCTTTTGCTTATTCCGACACTCTCGTAGCAATCAGCAATAATAGTTACTGTAACTAGATGAGATATGAGTCCATGAGTAATCTAGTGGAAGCTAAAGTGTTACCTGAAACATGCCTATATAGAGAAGCCTAAGCCTAACATTGACTTGGGTATAACACGAGGTGAAATACTTTTAATAATATTTTCCATTATCAGTTTACTATGTATTGAAATGAAATGCTGGCATGTCCATTTTCGAAAGATGACCATGTGACCACTGATAGACACATCAGCGCTGCAAAAGATGCTTTAAAAAGAGGTTTGATAATTAGCAGATGCTCTCACTTTTTGTTTGAGGTGAAATAAAATGCTTGCACGCTCATCCCCTAATGATGATGGTGGCCACTAAGCAACACATCAGCTCTATAATAGATGCTTTAAAAAGAGGTTTGATCGTTGGGCTTTTCCCTTTTGAGAGGTAATTGATTTATGTTTTTCTTACCTAAAACTACACGTAATAAAGATTTTATTTGCACATCCCTTCATTAAAGTTTAGTTTTGTTTGACCTGTGTGCTACACTTGTTTCTAATGGTAACTACATTAGGTATAAAATGACTATTATAATGCAATGTTGAGAAAAATAAGTAAAATGAATAATAAAATATTTATATTATGATATGTTTTAATGGAGAGAGTTGGAAATATTTATACTATTAAATAAAGTTTATTTTTAAATTATAATGTATTTAAAAATGATTATTGTAGAATTTCTGGCATTTCAGATTCGAGTAAGATATTACGCAAGTCATTCACGGGAATCAAAATTTCCTAGAAACACAACAAAGAAAAAGGAACCTATGAAATTAACCCTGCTTGCTGGATGGTTTGATGACACAACACAATTGGGAATGTGTGGGTGTGGAACGGTACTCAAGTTGAACAAAGATTCACAGTACAATCTCTCTTAGAACGGTGGCCTTGGCACAAACACTAGAGCGGAAATCATTGCTCTATGAGGACTATTCTGGTTTGTAAAAGAGAAACAACTGCATAACATTAACATTTATGGTGACTCAAGATATCTCATAGAAGGGATACAAGGATTGACCGAATATGACCCGCCCCTTTTAGCTGGATGGATCAACAGGATAAAACAATTTCCAGGCTCCCTTACATCCTATTCCATTAAACATATTTGCAGGGATGAGAATATGGTGGCGGACAAACTATCTAAAGAAGGTCTTGATGGACAATACGAAGTTATGAACTTCAAATTTTCAGTGGACAAACACTTTAGGGAGGAAGGAGTGATCCACTTACCGTAACAGAATAAGATCATGTTTCTCTTCCCTTTGTTTTGTTAAAAATCGATGAACTGATAGATAATTATATCGATTTATTTAACTCTACATTTTGTATATGTATTTTGAAAATTACAATATCTACATGGTTGAATGTTAGATTATGTCTGGAATTAGACTATCATGGTTGATAGAGCTTTGCTTGACATGAACACCTAAGTGTTCCATCCTTAGATGTTTCCTTCCTGAAATATGTATTGGACTTTATCTATAGTATTAAAGCCAACATTTTTTTCTTTTGAAAAAAAAGAAGAAGATATTAGTTATTTCTATATTACAATCAATTTGAAGAATAAAATTACTTCCTCTTGTAATGTATTTAATAGTTGAGATGTTTTTAATATTGTAATATATTTAATAGATAAGATGGTTAAGTTATGATTTGCTATATCCAATTTATATTTATTTTAATAAGGATCTATCAAATTTAAGGAATTTAGCCTTTTCATTGTTTTCTTTTGTGCTACTAATTGGTAATGGTATAAAGATTGCTATAAAATGATATTTATTGATATTCTAGTATCATTAATTTCTTAATCTTTGAATACTCCCTATTCCACAATGCATAAGAAAGAAAGAAATCCTAGAAGAACTAACAAATGCATTGTAGATGTAACATAAGAAATTGGAGGGACAATGTTATTCGACCACTTTTCCAATTGTAGACAAAACAAATATCCATAACTTGTAAAGAAGCCCGAAGAAAGTTACAGTGTGTCTTATATGTATACTTAAGATACATAGTCAAAAGTGCTCTAACTTTTCATTTGATGAGCTCACTTCAAGAATCCCCAAGCGATTCCTTTATAGGACCATTCTCTACTGAATCAATTGGGTTAATATATGTGTACATGTGCCAATTTGTATTTTAAAATTGAATTGACATTTTTTAATGTAAATTTTGTGACAACATCTAGGTTGTAGAACACCTCTCAGAGCAATGAAGAAAATTTGTTAAAATGGTTAAGTTGATGAAATGAAAATGGACACGTGATATGATTGGCTAGTTAACTTTTGATTTTTAGGTGAGTATTCTTCCTTAAATATTGGCTATCAAACCTTTGATTTTTAGGTGGGTATCCTTCCTTGAACACTTATTAACAATTCAATGGCTAATAGTATTCAACCAATTAAGTTAGTGCAACCATATAAGTTAAATGACAGATGAACATCCATAGACCTACTATTAAGCACTCTCCAACATTTACGTACAAAACAACGATGCCACACAAAACACATCTAGCCATATATCTCATATGCATGTGTATATACCTGCCTATGAATGTAATCAAGCTCTTCACATGTGCTACCATACATGCTACCCCTACCAGAAGAGGAAATACATGGAGGTATGAAAGGTGTGCCAAATTGCTCTTTTGCTCTTCATTTGCATAAAGTGTGACATCATAAATTATGGAACCCTGCATTACATGACAAATTTTGGGCTAAGCATTCCTTTAAAATAATGTTTCATTCAAGATTTTGTTAGAGATTTTTCCACCTACAATTCTTTAAGCACTCTATTTAAAACTTCATTAGATAAAGGGTTGAGTACAACATCCCCTCTGAAGAGTTATTTTTCAATTGTTGCTAACTATGGATGCCATGTTTTGGTTATACCACACTCAGTTTAGGCCACATAACTCTACTAATACGACTGACCAAAGACATTCTTGTCACCTTCAGCAACAAGAAATCCAATCCAAAACGATGGAGTGGAGTGTAGTTATAATGATGAGATTTCAATGGGTACAAAATCAAACATTCATTTCACACATATTTCATTTGGCGAACCACTGGGTTTTAAATGAGGCAAGTGCTGAGTTTGACTAGTATATAATTTGCTAATTAGGGAGTGTTTAATTAGGGAAAGTGCAAATGGTTAACTCTTAATTGTGCTTATTGTTACTTAAGCCTATCAAAGTGTGTTTGTGATAGTTAATATTAATCACCATGAATTAGAGTTTTAGTCTGTATGGAATTTTTCTTACTAAATTTTAAGGAATTGTATATTTAGTTAGATATTTTTTTACTAAGTTTTAGAAAATTGTATATCTAATTAGATATAAAAAATTCTCTTCAATTAATTACTTCTTCTTTTCATATATATTAAAAATATTTTCTTAATATATTATTAATATATTTGCGGAAGGCTTCTTATTTTCAAGTTAAAAATTTTTCTTACTAAATTTTAGGAAATTGTATATTTAGTTAGATATTTTTACTAAGTTTTAGAAAATTGTATATCTAATTAGATATAAAAAATTCTCTTCAATTAATTACTTTCTTCTTTTCATTTATATTAAAAATATTTTCTTAATATATTATTAATATATTTTCCCAAGGCTTCTTATTTCAACTTAAGGTGGATGAGGATTTGTTGATTTTTTATTTTATTTTTTTAGTTGACTGCTTTGATTGTTTCTCAAGGGAACATGCTTAATTTATTCTTATAGTTATCAATGGCTGTTGTGAATGGTCGATTTTACAATAAGATGTGTAATCCCTTTTTTTCTCAACTTAAAGTTGACCCTTAACCTTTTTATACATGGTTAATCAGTTGAATGTGTACATTGGTAAGGCATTTTTCGTGTTGCAATAGATTTTTCGTTAACCTTTTTATACATAGTTAATTAGTTAAATGTATATGTTGGTAATGCATTTTTCGTGTTGCAATAATTTTTTCGCTGCAATATTTTTTTGTTATATTTATAATACCTACCACTATACCAATCCCATTAATATTTTAATATGATTATATTAATAAAATAACATATTTATCTTAAACAAAGATTAATATATTTATATACCATATTAATTTAATCTAATAAATTATTTAACATCCTTTTAATTATAAAAATACCATAAAAACATTTTACATGTGACATTGATTTTTAAAACGCATCTTACAATAGTTTTTATTATAAAAAAGTAATATAGGAAAAAGTAAAGTAACCCTTTTATGTGTCACACTCCATGGGTCTACTAGATCTTCCATTTCCTACATCATTTTTTATTTAAGATTTATCTTATACAATGACCTCACAAAGAAAATATTGATTAAAATGAGTGGGATAAAATTTTCAATTCTTTATTATAATTTATCTTTATACAAGACCTCCAAAAGAAAACAATGGATCCTCACACAGAAGAAAAATATTGGATGAAAAGTGGATAAAAATTTTTAAAATTATTTTTATTATAATTTTTTTTAATTATAAACTGAGTTATACTATAAAAAGTAATATAGGAAAAAGTAAAGTATTTTAGTAAGAATTTAGGGTTGACTGGATTTACATTTTCTTTATATTGATTTTTAATTTTTATTTTAAATCTTTATAAACTGAGAACTACACAAAGAAAATGAAATATTAGATTGAAAAAAATGGATCTACATAAACAATGAATATTGATTGAACAAATTTTTAATAAAGGTTGGATAAATTTTCAATATTTTATTATAATATTTTTTTATCATAATTGTGTTTAATATTAATAAAAAAGTAATTAGGAAAAAGTAAGTACCTTTGATAGGGTCAGAAATTCATGGTTTACTAGATTTACATTTCCTTACTTTGATTTTTTATTTTATTTTTATAAAATGGACCTACTCAAAGAATTTGATTTTGGATTTTATCTTTATAAAATGGATCTACACAAAGAAAATGAAATATTGGATTGAAAAAATTTCAATTATTTAATAATAGGTGGATAGATTTTCAATTATTTATTATAATTTTTTTAATTATAATTATGGAATTAAGTTATTTGAATGTGTTTTTTTGGGAAAATGTGGAAAAAAAGTGTATATATATATATGGTTGGTAAACATTAATAAACATCAAAAGACTTATCTCACAATGCATCTCATATTGTCAAAATTAAGCAAATTATAAAAAATAACTAAATTGTAACTTTTTATTTTGTAAGTTAAAATTCTATTACCTGCACTTTACAAAATTATATCCCAAGTACATGATTTGCAATATGCCCAAAAAACTAGAACAACAATCTCAAGCCAAGAGAAAGAAATCCAATGTACAATGTCATCCTCATAGTAGCCACCAGAAAACCCGAAAAAGACTACAACTATGCAACCACAAATCTTTTAGAAACCATCAACAAGAGAACCTTTCCCGCAAAATAGCTCCACCTCTTGAAAACAAGGTGACCCTTTGATGCATTATGGCTCCCAACTTTGGGACTGATGGGACTGGTTGTAGCTCAATGACTACAAAGACCTATGGGAGCCCCTTCAAACAGGGAAGACCACCATCCATAATTCTAGCCACAAAGGCACGATTTACAGCCCAAAAGCTCCCCTTTCCTAGTTGGGCTACTTGGGTTACCAAGAAGACGAAGGAGAGGATTAATCCCACCTGCATCAGATCAAAATTGCCTCTAAGAGTTAAATAGAAATTTACTCCTTGAACCATCTCCAACAATAAGTGTTAACTCCCCTTTCCTAGTTGGGCTACTTGGGTTACCAAGAAGATGAAGGAGAGGATTAATCCCACCTGCATCAGATCAAAATTGCCTCTAAGAGTTAAATAGAAATTTACTCCTTGAACCATCTCCGAACGAGTCGAAGAGCATTCGTGATTTAATTTCTTGCATGAAATTGTTCTTTGTGTGATAGGCCATGCTACCCCCTCCATTAATTTTCTCTAGAGGCGACAAGGTGATGGGTGATTGGCACCTCTCTCAATACCTCATACTACTTAATATATCACCTGGAGAACTAAATTTTAACTTTATTATTATTGTAAAAAATTGTTAATATATGAGTTAAACATATATAAATTTAAAAAACATGTAACCAGATTCTTAATCATGGAGATTTATCTTCACTTTAAATAAGCTTTGTTACAATACCATGACTTACTAATACCAGATGCCTAAAAGACCATAACTTATGTTCATATGACATTTTTTCTAATTAATCGATCTAATTGAAAGGAAAATAAATTTCAGAATTTGATTTGTAATTACTTTTAAGATAAATTCCAACCTTTAATTTGTGATACCATACAAATATTTTAAATTTTTCGCTCAACTACAATAATATAATTTTGAATGAAATTATACTCTTCAATAATTTTAAAGAAAATTTTAAACATATAAATATACTTATCACTATGAAAAACCATTAATATTTTAATTATACACATCAAGGTTATAATTTTGAGAAAAAAAATTAAGCAAAATTAAGAGAGTAGGAGTTTGAACATATTTCCTTTCAACAATAATGAAAAGGTGGAAAAATGAACACGTTTGTGAAAAGGTTATTACGTTATAACGCTAGGAAAAATCCATACGTATCTGGATTGAGCACACGCACCATTGCAAAACCACTCATACTGATTCCCTTAGGTTGATTTTGGCACAAAAATCAAAACCGAGCATCATATTCAAATAAAAAATTACAACGTCAAAGACTAAAGAGCAGGAGATCTCTAAGTGGATCCATCACAGCATTAAATCAAAAGTTACATTCAAATAATAAATTACAGCCAGAGCAGGAAGTGGGATCCAAGCGGCCAATTTACATAATTTTATTTATTTTTTATTTCTGCGGTCGCTGGAAGATTCTTCCGGCTGCCCAGGATGCTCACGCTTTTCTGCTTAAAAAGAGGAAGATGATAGACCCTATGCTGTGGAAAGAAAGAGAGAAATTAAAAGTAATTTGAAATTTTAAAAATAATAGATTTTGAATTATTATATATATAAATAAAAATAAAAAAGTATGGTAATTATAATAAAATTAACAAAAGTGAAATGATCATTTCAATGTATAATTATGACCATTATAATGATTAATGTTCACTAAAGTTTATATGGTCTATTAGACCTTAAGAAGGTAATAGATTAAATACCATTTTTTAACATTTTATTTATATGCTAAAAATGAAGTGAGAGAAGGGTTCCCAAATCACCATAGTTTTGATGAGTTAAAATGTTAAGAAGGTTGTCAAAGGACAATAGCTCTAGTGGTAGCTAACAGGTTTAATTCATCTTCCTCTTGGGTTCTATTCTTTGAAGACATGTATGTTTTACTAGTAATTCCTATAAGCTTGAAGGGAATTGAATGTGAATATAAGGCGGACAATCTAAGAGAAAGTGAAACTGAGTATAAGATGGACAATTTAAGAGAAAGTGTTTGAATGTGAGTACAAGATTCAATCCTCCTAGGATTGGTGGCAAACTCTTTCATGTGAATATAAGATGGAGAATTTAAGAGAAAGTGTTTGAATGTGAGTACAAGATTCAATCCTCCCAGGTTTGGTGGCAAAATCTTTCACGTGAGTATAAGATGGACAATCTAAGAGAACGTGGTTTTTATTTTCAACCCTCCTAGGATTGGTGACACAAGTTTTTCAACCCTCCTAGGATGGGTGACAAACTCTTTCATCCCAAGGTGTTTTCATAATTCACCAACGCTTGCACAAGTGACAAACTCTTTCATCCCACTATGTTTTAAGAATTCACCAATGCCTTGTTTCACTATGAAGCTCATGAGAATTAGTTTTGATCTTGGAAATGTTCATTTTCATCTTAACACAGTCAAGACAAAGAGAAAATTTTGGTTTTCCAGATTGGGGTTGATCACCTCCTTATAATATTGCACTTCCCTCCAACTCTTTATTTTCCCACAATTTCTCTTTAAAATTGGAAGCAATACTATTTTTAATATTATCTGAATTCTACAAGATGATCTCCTCTTTATTCCTTGTGGCTCATCCTTATGCCACCCTCACTTCAATCAAAGGTGGAGGTTTTGGCTAAAGTTAGAAGCAATTTCAGAAAACCTCTTTGCATCCATATTGCATAACTTCTTCTTATACATACCAACAAGGATCAAATCTCTTTTCCCTCTAAAAGAGGTTTGCATATTAAGAGATTTGATCACTCTGAGCACTTGGTAGATCCATATTGTATAACTTCTTCTTATACATACTAATAGGGATCAAATCTATTTTCACTCTGAAAGAGGTTTGCATATTAAGAGATTTGATCACTTGCAACACTTGGTGGATCCAGAGTTGAGATGGATCTAGGTTGGTTTAATTTCCCCCTTTAAATAGGCTATATTCTAAATGAATATTATGGATTCTCAATACCACATATCAATACCATGGGCCATTTTTATTTTAATTATTTTATTTTGACTAAGTTAAAATGTTTACATTACATTAATATTTTTATTTTTATGTGATTTGACTTAGTCAAAATGTTAAATAGGAAATTATGTTAAAATAAAATACTTTCATTTTGAAATGTGTTATGGTTTTTGGGCAAGTGGTATTAATAAGTCATGGTATTATAACAAAGCCTATTTACAAGTTAATAATTTCCATGGTAAAATGGGGGTGAATATCCATGGTTAATACTATATTGTATGTTTATTATAAGTATTAAGTTATAATTTAAAATTTAAAATTGGGTATAAAAAAATGAAAATAAATTTTTAATTTATTTGTTTTTTTTCAAATTGAGTTATGGTTTTTGGGTATGTGGTATTGATAAGCCATGGCATCAACCCATGGTATTGTAGAAAACCTATTTTGAATTTATTAATATCCATGGTAAAATGGGTGTGAATATTCATGGTTTAAGAATCTTGTTATATTTTAAATATTAATTGTTTATGGGCTTATTAATTAAATTTAAATATGGTTATGGAATCATTATTTTAATTTATATGGTAAAATGGATGCTAATTTATAAGAAATATTTATATTTGTTATATATTTTAATGTGATTTATTTATAAGTATAGGTAGATGTGTAGGTGTAATGTAACAATTTAAAATGTCAGGTAAAGAAAACATTTGAACATTATAAATGTTAGCTCAATTAATAATAAAAATTTAAAACTAATAAAAATAATATAAATTCAATTGTTGCAATCAAAATATTTTATAACAATATGATAAGATTTTACCATGGATATCCCTATCCTCGTGAAAATGAGAATACTTTTATATATAAGATGTGAAATTTATATAATATAAATAATATTATTAAGAACATGCATAGAGCCATCTTCACTAAGGATCCAAGAAATTCGAGCAAGCAAAGTGACTCACAATAATAGAGGAAAGATAATGCATGATTCTTAAGTTTTTCATTATTGTATTTTCTTTGACATGATTGATCCAAAATATATATTTAATATTTAACAACCAATTGAGTTTTTTTAATTTAGATACTTTCTTAAGCACAATACAATGGTTTCAAATTTAAGAGAGAGAGAGGGGAGTAGAGAGTGACAAAGTTGGAGGGTGGAGAGAGAGAGAGAGGGGAGGGGGAGAGAGGTAGGTGAGAGAGAGATATGGAGTTGGAGGGGGAGATAGTGGGAGGAAAGAACATAGACATGGAGAGATAGAGGTGGAGAGAGGGAGAGAGGAGAGTAGAGGAGGTAAGAGAGAGGAGAGGAGAGGAGAGAGATAGGGAGAGAAGCAGAAGAGAGAGAGAGGGAGACACATAGATGGACGGGAGAAAGAGAAGGAGAGAGGGAGGGAGATAGTGAAAAAGCTAGAGGGAAGAGAGAGGGAGAAAGTGATGGGGGGGAGAGATAGAGGGAGGTGGGAGAGAAAGGGAGTGAGATAGGACTCAAGAGAGAGGAGAGAGAGGGAGTTGGATGGGGGGAGATAGGGAGGAAAGAAGAAAGGAATAGAGGCAGAAAGGTGGAGAGAGAGAGGGAGTGACAAGGGAGAGATGGAGAGAGAGTGGGGAAGAAATGAGAGTGGGAGGGAAGAGAGAGAGGGGAGAGAGAGAGGGAGGGAAGGAAAAGAGAAAGAGAGGGAGAGGAAAAGGAAGTGAGAGAGAGATAGATAGATATGGAGAGAGAGTGTGTATATCTGGGGGGGTGAGATAGAGAGAGGGAATAAGAAAGAGACACATAGATACATATAGATATTATATAACTAGCCTAGATCCATCTTAACCTTGGATCTATCAAGTGCCAAGAGGGATCAAATATCCTTGGATCAATCAAGCACCAAAAAGGATCAAATCTCTGGATCCATCTTAACTTTCCTCAAGTTTTGCACTCAAAAAATAGTTTACACCTCATGAGTTTTGATCCCATCTTAACCTTTCCTCATGTTTTGCACTCAAAAAAAAGGTTTTCACCTCAAGAGAATTGATCCCTCTCATTGCTTGATAAATTCCGGGATAGGGTTATCTTAAAAAAATGTCTGTGATTTTATTAATAAAAAGCTTACTATATAAAAATTTTGAATTTAGCAAATATTTACGTCTGACATCTAACATCTAACTCCTACATATCTAGTGATTAAATAAAATATTGAAACAAAATTAAAAGAGGAAAAAAAATGACCTATAAGGTGAATTGGTTCTTTTATCTAGTGATCTCTTGTAATCTTTTTCACTTGGTAATGTCCTTTTAAGATTTTCCATGTTATGATTTATATGCTTTCATGATACATTTGGTAAGGTATAATTGGTAATTTTTTTGTGTTTTATTTTTATTTTCATTTAACTAATAATATTTTTGCTTGCGATATTTTATTTCTACTTTTATTTAATTGATAATATATTTATATGAGATTTGCTAAGATATAAGTTAGTGCAATGGTTTAAAAACAACATTTTAAAGTTAGAGAATTGCACATTCCACAATTTGGAAGAATGATTAAAATGATTTCAAATATTCTATAACAATTTCAAAAAAGTAAGACATGTAACAAGTTAATATGTAATAAGTTAATGTTTTCATATGAAATTTGGGAAACACTTTTACATTTATCTGTATTGTGATTTATATTTTTGTATAAATAGTAATTTTACTATTGTGGACTGATTTATGATGAAGATAATTTGGTTATTGACAAATGTGTATAACCATTCAAAAAACAAAATTAAATTGAAATTATATGACTTCATGAATATGAGTAACTTCATGTGAATATAAAGGTTTATTATTACACTTTAGATATAATGAGGTTTATATAGTTAATTAAGGGAGGATAAAGAAATTTGGAACCTTATTTACTGCTACAAGGGTAAGGGAATATAGATACAACCAATAAAATGTGGGAAAGTAAATTTTAGTAATTATTTTATGTATTGTTTGTCTTTTATACTTGTCCTCATAGTAAATTCTTTTGATACTATTGATGAAAGTAACAACCTAGCCATCATGGCATAGTTTGAAAATGCAATTCCAATTGATATGAATGATGGGTTCAAATATAAAATGGATTCAAGATGATTGTTGAGCCTAACTCCTAATTAATGGTTATTGGATTTACCTGCTTTGAGGATGTTGCATTTTGAAGATGAGAAGAATGGTGATAAAAGCATAACCATGGACATTAAGAAAAGAACATCAAAGATAAAGTAACATACAATCATATAATGTGTTAAACTGGTCGACGTAACAAGTGGTAGTAAAGAAGGCACTAGTCATTCAGGCAAGATGTGGAGATGATCATTAAATTGTAGTGGATATTCCATTGGAACAATTTATCATAATAGATTTGATAAAATATTGAAACTTTTACTGTGAATTTTAATTATTTTTAGATCTCGGATTCTTTATTTATTGTTTGTATGCTTAAATATAAATTATTTGAAATGCATGCAATATAGATTGAAAAGACATACACACACTAACCAAAATAGGCACAATTTTTTCCTTGGGAAACCCTTACGGGAGAAGCCTAGCTAGAAGGTGAGGTTGCTTCGATCTTTATTCTCTAGTATGGAAAAATGTGTAGATACAGATAAAGAGGTACTCTCTATAGAGTTACCTAAGACCCATGTCTTGTAAAGTTGCTACAAAATCTTAAGCCCCTTTTTTTTTCTCTCTAACATCCCAATCCCAATTGCTTTGCTCAAATATGGAAGAAAATATAATAACATCAAATGGAATCCCTACTCCTCCGAGTGGCCTAGTATTTAACATAAACCAATAGCTAACTATATGAAAGGTTTGACTCCCTCAACCCTCAATTAGAGTTATGATTTTGGACCTTCTAGAGGCCTTTTGAAATTCCACACATGGCTAGCCCCATATGCATGAGTAACATGGATTAACATGATGTTGACTTGTACCATGGTGGTCAGTGTGGTAGATCAAATTGCGAGAGACATAAATTTTGCATACAAACTTCGAGCTACCAGATGGTCTTGCACAAGCGATAATTTTCTTACCTCAAAAATATTTGTTTAATGCCTCAAAATGGCTCTGGAAGATTTCATACCCAGATTTTCCAAATTGGGACCCATTGATAAAAAGACCCTACAAGTTGATTCATGTAATTCTTCCACTCTGAAAGCATTTAGATAGATAACAAACAATATAATAACTCAATCTGAATCAAGAGAAATTATAGATGAGAAATAGTATCATAATTCCCTAAATTACATATGAATGAAGTTAAAATTAGAAGAAACTTACCCCTCAAGGAATACAAAACCTATGAGAAGATAGAAAAATAAGTATAAAGAAAAGCGGGTTCTAAGAAATTAATGATGATAACATATTGCAATGCTCATAACCATCCCCAATCTATAATGATGAGATGAACATAAAAGAGTAATAAATAGATACAGAAAGTTAAATATGTAAAATTTTCTCAAACAAGTGTAAGAAATCAACCGGGACATTATGGAGGCTTTTGTAATTAGGGAATAACCAAGATGAAATAACTTAGCACTCTACCAGTATATTGTAAATAATCATGTGGCAAGTGGTTGTGGAATCACATATGTGTGGCAATAACTTCATATGTGGAAAAACAAATAAACTATGTAGACTAATGAGAAAACCCCTAGCATGAAGTGTATGAAGGAATTTTGTGAGAAATTCCATAATGAGACCTTGAGAAGGATTATGCATAATTGAAAAAACTAGCGAGAATCAACTAAGGTCACTTGCACAAGAATGATGACCCCAAAAGTGGAAATGGGGCTATCATGAGAACACATACCCACAAGAACGTGTGCATATTCTTAGGAATACACACATGTTCCTAGTTGTCTAGGCCCCGTAAGGCCCAAGATAGGTTACTTTCTTAGCATGGCTCAAAAGTGAATGTGCATTATTAGGAAATATCATTATGCAATTTGAAAAACTTAGTTTTATGCACTATGAAAACCCTAGCTTTGTGGAATTTGAAAGCCCTATCAATGTGGAATGTGGAAACTCCAATATAGTGAGTTCAAATTTGAGTGGATAATTAGAAAATGTAAGTAAACACACCATATTGACCTTGCATCACAAGTTGGTGACGTATGTCAATGTATATTGAAGTGAAATTTGAAGACCTTAGTTTTGTGCAATTTGAAAACCCTACTTTTATGGAATTTGAAAACCCTAGTATTTTGGAATTTGATGGAATGGAATCGTATGGATGTAATTATTGTTTATACCATTATGAATAATTTATTCCCAACACTCTCTATCTCTCTATTTCCATTTTTAGATTTTCTACTCTCTCTCTCTCTCTCTCTCTCTCTCTATTTATACCCCCTCCCCCCTCTCATTTTCCAACAAGCACTTCATTGACTCTCATTGAAGAAATTTTATCATCTTTCTTATCATTGGAATCTAATAGAAAATACAACCCACAAGAAATATGACCATAATAACTATGTAATACAAGAACTATGAACTTGAGAACTTTAACCCTTAGGAACTATGATACATAGTAACTATGGCCTTGAGAAATTTGACCCTCATGAACTATGACCTTAGGAATCATTCCTTTGTTGTTCATAGTTCCCTTGTCAATTAGGAACTTTTACTTTATTTTACAAGATTCATGACCACAAGAATTATGATGTGGGAGCTTTGGTTATGAAATTAAACTATGACCTTTGTTTTTTAGTCATAGTTCTTGGGAACAATTCCTTTGTTAATTAGGAACCTTGACTCACAAGAACTATAATCAATGTTTATTAGTCATAGCTATAGGGAATTTATTGATCAGAGAACTATTATGACAAACAAACTATAATCATCTTATTTATTCATTGACCAAATTTCTTGTCAGCTAGAGTAACTGTGGTAATAGTTCCCATTGGTTATAGTTACTACGGCTTATAGTTCCTATTGGTTAGAGTTATTAAGGTCATTGTTTTTCTTGAATTGATTCCAAAATCTATCTTTTCAATATATCGATTATTTAATGATGAGTAGTGGGAAAACGATGAGCATTATCCACTAGGATGAAGAGTCATTGAGACTATGTTATCCATATGTATGCATGTATGGTATTGATATTCTTGGCACTTTTCCAGCCTGCTGTTCCTCCCATATTTTGGTCATCCATTTTTTGTCAACCCCTTATTTTTAAGTAATCTTCGTTAGGATCACTGCTACAGTTTCCAAATGGTTGAGTAAGTGATATGGTGAGTTGGCAAGGTAGTTTAAATATTAAATGTGATGGGGCGGTTTATTTGAGTTTCAAATTTAAATTCAAAATCTTAAAATCACAGTATACCACCTCTCATTTGTCTAGGAGACCATTTTAAAAAACACTTTGTTTAGTACGAATAAATACAGGGAGATGGAATAATGTAGAGTCAAGACATAATCAAGAGGCTTCATAATGGAAATTTCATTGTAGTATATGTTTTTTGTCTTTTTCTCACTGTCGAAAGTAATCTTAAAATAATATCTTGAACATTCTATGGTCTCTACATTTTCTCTTCATGATCTTCTCTAACAACAATTTTACATGGAGTATTTCAGACAATGAGTCTTTTATTGGCAGTTTGGACTAATCTTTGAGTAGTCTCCAGTTATCAATATCAGATATCAGGCGACCTCAAGTTTGGATAAATAATTATGACATCTAATTACCTATTTTCTCATTCTTTTCCAAGTTCCAACAAATAAGCGTATTCAAATGTTCCACATTGCAATTAGTAGGTTGATTCTTGAGTTACTACTTCCAAAAAGCCTCCGTTTGAACCAAATTTAGCCAACTTGCAATACTATAATGATGAAATTTTCTAACAAAAAAAGCCAAATGTTTGCAGCGTAACTGTACATGAAGTAAATGAAATCTTTGTGTACACAACTAGATTTCCCATTGTCACAACGCCATTAGTGATACAAACATATGCTTCGTCAATCATTTTAAGACACCATCCTCTGATTTCGTCAATTCCTTTAAGACACCATCCTTTGATAAAGGGAAAGGATGTGCATACCAAAGAAACCCTCAATGAGGAACCAACGTGGCAATCCAAAGTAGATGAAATCTACCTCCTATCATATGGGTGATTAATATAATATAATCTATGGAATACATGTTGGCGATTATGCATTCCATATTGGCGATTATGCCCCACATAGAGAAATATAAAATTGTAGGTAAAAAACAAAAAGAAAATCTCAAGTAGCGAGACGAACAGACGACATCTTTGAACGAGTAGCGAAACGAACAGACGACATCTTTGAACGAGTAGCGAAACGAACAAAATAGTGAAGTGGACTTGAGGAACAACATGAGAATCCGTGAAGGCAGCGTAGTTTGTACGCATCTGTATTCTTCCCAAACCAAGCTTATCCTATCTCGACAAGGATAAAATTACGAACCTGGAAGGGAAAGTTCTGCTTTTGTTTTTTTATTACACTTTTTGATGATTTTTTCTTTTGGGAAATTTGGTAGAGATTCATTCGAATAACTAGTCTTAATTTAACTAAGTTCTGCTTTTCGGTTTTTTGATTTTTTATTACACTTTTTGATGATTTTTTCTTCCGGGAAATTTGGTAGAGATTCATTCGAAGAACCAGTTTTAATTTTAATGTGAATGCTATATAATTATATTTTAGTGTAAACTTTATATAATTCACTAGTTTTAATTTTAATGTGAATGTTATATAATTAGATTTCACTAGTTTTAATTTTAATGTGAATGTTATATAATTAGATTTCAGTGCAAATTTTATATAATTCTGTTTGAGTATGAATATTATGTATTTAATAATACATTTAAATAATAAAATATTTTATTATTATATAGAAAAAATTCACAAAATAATAATAAAATAATATAAAAATTCTCATTAAAATAAAAAATATTATTTTTTAAGATAGTTTAGGGATATTGTGTAGTTTTTATATCCATTATTTATAAGAAAATCTATATAAATCAATTTAACCTAACTCGGTCTAACTCACTATCTACTACACAGATCAACTTGACTAACCCAAAGGGCAATTAGCAAAATACTTAACAACAAAAATACTAACTAAACTAACCTTTAGAATTTAAACAATAAAATATTATTATTATACATTTATAACATTATAATTCTCAACCATAAAATATTATTATTATACAATTATAATATTATAAAATTGTCACGAGAGATTTGATAATAAATGAATTTACGATGTTTACATTAATCTCCCCTGACCTTGGAAGCCCAAACTCAAACACAAACGGTTATATCTTTCGTTTCCTGAGTGGCTAAGTTTAAGTTGGTTAAAAAAATGAGGAAATATATTTGATATTTTATTATTTTTGTTTTTGCAAATGGTATTGTTATTATAGTGTTTTATTTATTTAAATAAGAGTTGGTAAGTAATGAAAGTATAGTATAGAAAGAAAGAAAGAAATAAAATCATTTTAATGTTTATGAGGCTAAAGAGAATTTATGGGACATATTGCTTCTTTATTTGCTGGATGTATTAGATTTTTTTCTGTGAAGTCTCACAATAAATGTTCTTAGCTTCTCAACAAACCCCTCGCTAAATAGATTATCCCAAGAGCTAGCTGCCATTCTAAAATAGACTTTCCCTGTTGTCTTTGAAAACCTCACATTCTAAAATGAAATGCTTTTTTGTTTCCGCTTTTCCAGAAGAACAAAAAATGCAGACTCTTTCTCCCACACTTTTTTCGGCCTTTTCCAATGCCCTGTTTCACAATGGAGTTGATGAAAATTAGTCCTTAACTGAGCAATAAGAATTTTGGCTCTCCAAGAGATATTGGCCTCTATGTATGCTTTTGGTTGATGACTATGAATGAGATTAAACACTTCAATATAATACTTTTTATTTCTTCCTAGCTCCTTATCCCAAGTATGCTTGTGGAACTTATCCATAACAAAAGCTTTTATCTCTTTGTTGTTTATGGGACATGTGTTCAAGAATATACCCCTTTTACTAAGCCATTTGTTATTCCGCTGCATCCAAGTCTTTTTTCTGTTGCACAATATGTCGTTAAAGACAAGCTTAGGTCATCTACCCTCTTCCATTTTCCAATTTTTTTTAAATACCTTATGACTCCCACCATAGCAATTGCTTCAATAGGAGCAGCCCCTGTTTCACTTAACAAGATAGCATAAGGAACTGCACTTTTAATCTTGAATTTGTTTCTAATCAAACGCTTCTGAATTTTCTCAATTGTTTCTACTGCATGTTAGATGTATTGATGCCCCATAGTTCACAACCATAGAGAATCACTAGAATCACTAGAAGCCCAAAAAGAGTTTGAGTGGTTTCCCAGTCCCATAGCTCTGTCTCTCTACACTTAATTTGAAAAGCATAAAATGCTTTCCAACCTCCCAAAGTTCTTTTGTTTCTACAACCATCCCAACTTAGATTTTTGTTGTAGTTAATTCCGAGGTATTTGTAATCTGCAACTTCTTCCAAAATGCTGCCTTCAAAGTAGAACTTATGCTCGTTATGTTTTATTGTTTTATATAAAACCACTAATTTTGTTTTGCTGATATTGACTTGCATCCCCAGACTTCTACAAAAATTCTCAAGGGATAGTAGTTCTCTTGCAAACCAAGAATCAATTTAGCAATCAAAATAAGGTCATATGCATACAAAAGAAGCCTTACAACAAACTTGCCCAAATAGGTACCATCAACCCCTTGCAAATTTAACCACTCCTCAAGCTTGTTGATATATAAACAAAAAATGGTAGGAGACAGTAGGCAACTTTGCTTGACCCCGATATTGATTCTAAAACTTTCAAAAATGCCCGATGAAGTTCTAATTTTGACTTTCACCTCTTCATACAGCCTATGCACAACTTCTCTCAAATGTTTAGGAACCCCAAGTTCCTCCATTATGTGCCAAAGCTTATCCTTAGGAACAATGTCAAACACTTTTCTGAAATCAACAAAGCAACAAAATATTTCTTCCTTTTTCACCCAAACTTTTTCAATGATGTGCCTTAAAGTTATACAATGACCAATTCTGGAATATTTAGGTCTAAAACGTGCTTGCACTTTAGCACACTTATCTCTTTCTTTTGACCACTTGCTAATTTTAATTTCTAGCATGCTTTCAAATAGCTTTGCAAACAAAGGGCTTATATGATGTTCCTGTAATTGGAGGGATTATTGATGTCACTGCTCTTGAAAAGAGGTATTGCCAGACTAGTTGTCTAATCTATGGGGAGCCCCTATTGTATGCTATTGTTGAAAAAAATTTTAATGTGAGGTGCAAGAATCTTTGAACCCCAATTTAGATATTCTGCTTGGAGTTCAACTAAGTCTTTTGCTTTTCCAACACCCAACTTCTTGATACCCATCTCTACCTCTTCCACTGTGAAAAGTTCAGTAACAGTGTTGACCAAGGGGGGAGGGTCAACCTTGGGATCCTGCTCATAAAGTTGTCTTGCATAATCAAACCATTTAGAAGTTTTAATACTATTTCTAGTTTGTATCTTTCTTGGTTGGAGGTCCTTCCAAAATAATTTGGGATTATTTTTCCCAAGGAAGATTAGTTATTCCCTCCTTGAAACCATGAAATTAGCCTTTTTCTTGCTTAATAACTGCTTGTAAGCTTTGAGCTTTATGTTATCCTTGTTTGACTCTTTCCACATTCTCCTTTCCTTTTTGCATTCCTTGTCAAACCAAGCATTAACCGGAAATCAATTTGTTTCAGACTTCTTAATTTTTTCTCTTTTGCACTTTGCAAGTGCACATTGAATTAAATGTGTTAATTCATGACTATGAAGGTCGTGAGTTGCGATTTTATCCTTCTCGAACACCCTCTCTAACGTCATTTTGAAGGTATTATAGTTTTCTGGACTCGAAAGAATTCTGCCCTTTGGGAGATTTTGTTGGACATGGTGAATTTTTTACTCTAGTTGTTTCTTTCTAGTCCAAGAGAAACTTAAATAAATTGGCTTGTGATTTGATTTTAAGTCCCAAAGTTAATCTCCAATCAAAACTTCCTTCATTTTCTCACACAAACCATGCGAGAAAATTACATAATCTACTACACCTGCTCCATTGTAAGTATTGCAAGTGAAATAACTGGACTTTGCCCATCTAGTCGAGCCATTACAAATGACTAAATCAAAGGCCCCACATAGAGTAAGCAATTGTTCACCAAAGAGATTGCAACCCTTCTCCTCTGAAATTCTTTCCCACTAATGATTACTTTCTTCTGTAAGCCAAATAGGGTCGTAATCTTCTTTACAAAAAAGAATGTTAACTTGCTCACTTGTAGTCCTAGCATTGGAAGCATCCACTATAAGGACTTCACCTAGCTGAGAATATGTTGCAATATCTGTTTTTAAGGTTGCAAATGGATCTTTGTGGTCAATCCCTCTACCTTTGTAGATTTTTGAAACTTGCAGCGCAAAATAACATGCTGCAATTCTGATGTGGTTTCCATTTTCCGATATTTTAAACTAAATGGATTGTTTATTTGAGTCTTCTTTTTCTAACTGAATGAGACGACCTTCTTTCTCCCTCACTAAAACCATGATACCCCCGAGCCCTTTGTCATTCCTTGCTGCCTTGTTCCACACTGCCATCTTCCAGTATCCTTCAAACAACGCTGTCTTGCACCCTTCATGCTCATATGTTTCTATGAGGCAAATTATGTCTCTATCTTCTGCAATAGGCACTAACCCAAGTCCTCGTTTCCATGGGTAACCTCTGTAGTTCCAACAAACTAATCTTAAGGAAACCTAGGTATGATTTGATTGCTATTTATTTTGGCATGCAAGACTCACATTTGAGTCTTTGTCCCTGCTTTCCCATATTGGTCTTGCTTCATGATTTCCTATTGAAGAGTTTGTTGCCTCTTCTTTATTACCATCTTGGTGCTCTGTTTTGGAAGGAGCTCCAAATCGTGCTATAACAACTTTACCTTTATAAATTCATGCTCTCTTGCCTTCATCTCTCGCTACCCTAACCTTTAACATTTCCTCCCTCCTTTCCTCCTATTGTCTTATAGTTAAATCTTCTTCTAGAAAAAAGCGAGAACCCCTCAAGAGATGCTTCTTGTTTGGAAAATTGAACACATTTTCTTTTATAGATCATATATTGTTAACTCCAAGTGTTACGGTTTTTAAAATAAAACTAATGATTGATTTACATTTAAGGATAATGTTTAGTAATAATTATTATTTTGTTAATTTGACAATGGAGTAGTTTTAAAAAAAATAGATAAAAGCATTATTATTTTTGAAATTTCAAGATACAATTTAGGCGAGATTGTGATTTCTTATTGTTTAAAATGTATTTTTGAATGCATAAATATATTAAGTAATGGGAAACCTTGACACTTCAATTTTAGGAATTAAATAACTTAAACTTATAATTCTTAAAAATCTATATAAAATTTTAACAAAATTAATCAAAAAAATTACAGTGAAGAAGATCATTTTATCTATCAATTAAGCTACCCTATTTTAAAATTATCTTTTAATAAATTTTCATATATTAAAAATATGTTACTATCATGAAGACCTCCTCTGGGCTTGGAGTATGCCCTAAAACTGCTTCTGCTTGGCTAAGAGCTCGTCTTCCTTGAGGTAAGGAAACAGGTTAATGGTCCAAGACCCATAGACATTTGGCAGGAGTTAAACCCTGCCCCCTTACAGACCGCCACTAGGTTATTCCAGGAGGTGGTGTGGTTTTCCTTGAATAGTTGATGAGTCAATCTGCACTCGCAAATAGTACCCAGAAATGGTTGTCCTCATTACTGGTTTGACAACTCAGTTATGATAAGTTTTCCCACCTTGTAAAAAAAAAGCCGTAGTCTAAACAGACTGTTTTTTGCCCTAAAAATCATGGAAATTCCAACCATATTTTGATAAAATCGGCAAGAATTTTTCTAAATCCAAGTTATAGCTGTCAAATTTCAATATTGTGGGTGCCCTAGAGGTTTTTGATAGTGCTGAATCCATTTCCACCATCAAAAACATGATTCAAACATTTCTATTGTAAGATTTTTTGAATTTTTTTGGCCCGAATTCTGGCCACTTTTAGTTATCCAAGCAATTCCTTCGCCTCTATAAACAACTAAAGAAAAAACACTAGCCACTAAATTTCATCAATCTTCTAACTTACCATGTCATTTGTAAAATTCTAAATTCATTTTCAAAATCTTATTAACCACTCTTTAAACCCATGTGATTGGGATGTCAAATTTTAAACCATTTTCAAAACATTTGATTTGTGTGGATGTCAAACTCTAAACCCATTTTAAATGAAAGACCAAAATCTTAATAAATGAAAGAAAGAAGAGAAGAGGAAGCAATTGTGTCATGTGAAATTTGTTCGCTTACAAACAATGAAATATTCAATATAATCGAAATCGCTAGGACTGTGGTGCAGAAATAGCGATGGAACGGAGGACTTTTAGTTAGGTCCAGCGCCACGTTTTGAATTCTGTGCACATGGAGCAGGGTTGTTATTTTCCAATAAAGTGACCATGGCCCATCGCAAGAGAAAAAATTAAAAAGTCACAAGCAGGTACTTTGGGGTCATTCTTCATTCGGTGGTTGGAATTTTAATTCATACTTTATCCTTCTGTATAATTTTTCTTTCCTTTAATTTTATAAGGAAGGAATTTTTACAACTAAGAGATGGTGTTTTTTGGTTTATATGTAATGGATAATTTTATCATTGTGTTATAAAAAAATTTAGAAAAATTATAGG
>APFE030759983.1:19430-72288 GCA_000404065.3 Pinus taeda | reverse complement strand
AATGGCGCTATGTGTTGAGCTTTATGTTTATGTGAGTTATTTGACATAGTGTTACATTCTTTATCTTGACAGCGTCATAATATACTTTTAGTGAGAGAACTTTATATTGTTTTAAGTATAATGTCAACATTTAAACAAATTTTCACAAAATATATTCTCTGTGTTGTATTATAAATTTATATTCTTTACCTAATTTTATTAAATAACACTTTGACGTTATAAGAGAGCACATTGAACCATCTTTTACATCATGGAGATTGAGACCCATAACTTTAGCACCGTAATGTTTAGAAATATTTATAGATATGATAACATTTATTAAAAATTGGACTTTGATATTTTGAATTTATGATATAGTATAACTAAGTGTATAATAATAAAAGCATATTAAAAACAATATATTTTTTTATTAATTTAAAATTTTATTATTTAATAAATTTTATTTTATAATTAATATAATATTATTTATATATATTAACATAATAAAATCATATTTCATAAATTAATTGTAATAAATCATGTTTTTATTTTTTTATATTTTATGTTATTTAAAAATTGGGAAAAAAATTAAAACATATCTAAATATTTTTTATTAATTTAATAATAAATTATTATTTTTAATTTTATTGTTGAATTGAAGTTTCTTTGAACCGTGACATTTTTAATTTTATGTTATTTAAAATTTGGGAAAAAAAAACTCTGAAACATATCTAAAATATTTCATATGAACATATTCAACATATGTATTCTACTCAACATATTGTAAATAATTATTCTACTCAGCTACATTTGAGAATTGAAAATTTTGGGTCACCCATCAATCAAATGAGTGGGAATAATTTCATTGGGATAATTAATAGAAAAAATTATTAGCATTGCGATTGAGAATATCTCGGGATGGGATATGGAGATAGAAGGGAAGGAAGCTGAGGGTTAGATTAACACATTCCTATAGAGATTATAGAGATTAGGCATATAGAGATTATAGAGATTAGGCATAGAATATTATGTATATATTTTAAGTATATTAAAGTTAAAAAACCAGTTTAAATAACATAAATCAACTGTAAAGTAAATTATTACCCGGTTATCAATTTTATTAGATATATTTGCATGTGATTAATAAATTAACATTTAATTTTTAGTGAATATGATATTATTATAATTTAAATGTATTGTATTAAGAATTATTAAACAAAGCTAGTTAAAAAAAAATTAATGGTTTTTAATATAAATATTAAAAAAAAAAATTTAATCATGATGATGTAATGATGTAATAATGCTGACAGATATGTAATTATGTTGGCAGTGGCGCTCAGCTATTAGAAAAAGATTATTCGAGTAAGGCACTGAAAATAGAATATATTTGATTGGAGTGGGCTTCAATAAAATGGTTGTAATATTATACCATTGTGAAGTTGTTTTTAGTGAGATTTTTTGGAAGTTTTTTTGTGGGGTTTTTTGGTTTAATTTCTAAAATCAGTTAAGAATTTATTAAAATCACAAATTTGATGAGTAATTCTTGCACAATCAAAGTGCTGTAATTTTTCATGGTGTTGAATCCATATATAGTCAAAAACCCAGTTTAAATAACACAAATCAAAATTTCACTACAAAAACCAATTTAAATAACACAAAATTTAAAAACTGCTCCACCCCTTATTAAAAAAAATATATTAATTTAAAAAAAATAAATTTTTTTTTAGCTCTGTTGTACCAGCTAAAGGGAGACCTCGGTGATTTTACTGTGTAGTCCACTGAGAAATCGATCCTCTAAACCATGATGGGTGATGCCGCTTCGATTCAATCATTGCACAGATTTTTGTTTTGGTTCATTGAATTGAAGTATGATAGGACAATTGCTTTAGTAAAAGTTTATGTGAGACCTGAGTGAGTGGAGTTACGGATAAATTTGATTCTCATTGTTAATGGATAAGAATAGGGCATGTGCCCTTTATGGAAAGTCTTCACATTTTCAACCGCATGATCATATATCTTCCACATTCATAATTCTACGGAACTTGGGTTAATTTAAAGTTAATTCCACCAAGTTGAGGGGAGTTACTATGATATAAAAATTGTATTTCAATGGAAATAAGTGGGAAGATTTGTGATCTACCACTAAATTACTCCAATTTTTAAATTAAAAAAAAAAAAAAATCACTTTGCAATACTAAATATTGCAATATTTTTGGAAAGGAAATTAGTCATCTCTTAAAACATATTAAATATAAAATAATATTGATTCAAATAAAGAAATCTCAATATTTAAGTTTAAAAAAAAAAAAAAAAAAAAAAAATCTGAAAACTATATTAAATTTTTCTAGAGTTTTATTAAAAAAATTGTAAAATACATTTTAATTTGTAATGTTCATAAGCTCTTCAAAATAATCATTGAAAGATACCTAAAGATACGGGTTTCTTTCAAATCTATTGTAGTGATTAGATTTTATAAAAGGATTATGGAATATATTTTATATGAGGAAAATCTTTTTATATTTTATATTAGGAATATACATGTTTAGGCCTTAAGGGACTATTCAAACTCAATAACAAGGCTTGAAGTCATTACAACAAAACTCATCATGTCATTTATAGGAATTGAACTTAGGTGGGGAATATGACTATCACTCCTCCCCACCATCCATGATAAAACAAACTAAAAACCTTCAAAAGAAAATCAATGTTCTTATATTTTTTACTATCTCAAGTATATTCGTGAATACTAAACTTACATATCTTAATTTTATTTATGATAAGAATATGGAACAAGTCATTCATATAAGTGTCCTAGAATTGACTTCCATCACAAGATAAATTGGAATTATATTGTTGAAAGAAGGATAGTGGAGGTTGGAAAGCTTATTATCACCTTGAGAGAAATTGTAAAGAATATGGGTTTTGGATATGAGTACAAAAGTTTGTCTTTTACACTTATGATCATCATGTTCTTTTCTGCTTGTGAAGTTAGGGTATACATTATTTTTAAAGATAGTTGGAGGAAAAACAAGCAAATAGAAAATCATTTTATATTAAACAATTTTAAAATTAAAGGCAATTTACCCTACCTTACCCTCATTTTAGGGGTCGATTTTCCTCCTATTGACAATAAGGTTATGTTTAGGTACTTATTATGTATGTTGTCTAACATGAACAAAGAAAACAAGAAAGAAAGGCTTCTAATCACAACATCAAACATAATTAAAATTCACAAGGCTCAAGAGAGGATAGGATAGAGATCATACTTCTTAGCTCCATTATTGGGGTATAGTGGCAGATGATGCCCTTCAAATTACCACTATGACTATTGGATGCACAATCCTTTGGGATTTTGTGCCAATTGTAAATAGTATAGATAATGGAAAGGGAAAAGTCATAGGTGGGTAGTAAGAGTCATACAATCTTAGGATATGAAGCCAATGGTTGCATCAATTGTTTTATATACCTATTCCACCTTAATGAGAATTCATTTAAGTGTGGATTTTATCCTCAATATGACATTGTATCGAACCCTCGAGATAACTTTGAACTGAATGATCCTCTCTCACATTTGAGCCTCCCTTTTTTCCCTTCTTCTTTCTCCGTTAGTCTATCCCCTCTATCAAATTTGGCATTAACCTTGCTCAGTCCTCATCAACCATTGGAATTCCCTGTGGGATGCATCCTCGATAGGATCTTTTTTAAGGATTTAAATATTATTCTTATGTATAGTATTATAGGCAATTATTTTCATTTAAAAAGTCAACATATATAATGTAGGTGAATATTCAATAAAAATTTTGTAATTTACTATTAAAATTGGTAAGTATTTGAGAAATTTCGTCCATTTAGTCATATATATGTAAAAATAGGTGAATTTCTTACCAAATTGGCGATTTTTTTTTGAAAATGTCCAAAAAATAGCCAATATGTGAAATTTCGCCCCAAAAATTTTCCTTGATCCTTGAACCTCTCTCTTTCTCTCTCTCTCTCTCTATCTTTATCTCTCTCTTTGCTCATGCATATTAGTTCCCACATCGTCTGACAAAAATGCTTGAATTCCAAATTCTATCCCATGGCATGTAGCGTCCTATCTCTCTGAGACTCAATCCTAACTCAGTATCTATAAGCATGCAACTATCTCTCTAAGATATCATCCGTGCAACATCAATCATGTGCCCTCTTATTTTTCACTCACATGGTCGATATGGTTCTTTTAGCATCCAAATTGTTTTTTTTTGTTACATACAATTTCAATCTAATTCATTTCAACCAACATGAACCCTTAGGTGTAATCCTCACAATATAGTGGATAGAAAACCACAAGAAATCTAAGTCTATGCAGTTTCTAATAGCATCAATATATCAAACCAACCAACTAGTATTTTATTACAAATATATGCATCCCCTTTGAAAGCACCAATCTCAGATATTAGTTAGTGATGCACATGCCAATATAAGTCGAGTGCAATGGTACCTCCACAACCTTCAATTAGTTCCTCCACATGATTAAAAATATTTATTTTCTCAAGAAATCTTATATTTTCTCCATTGAGTCAATATACAAGAAGTAGAAGTTGCTCCTTTGGAATTATGGGAACCTTTGTTCAGATCGCTTTAATGAAAGATTGCTTCATTGAGTAGTTGCCATTTCTTATTCTGATAACATTTTTTTTTATTAGTAGATGCATAAAATGCATTCTCTTAATTGCATAGTTCACATCATGTTTATTAACAAGGAGAACTATCCTAAACAATTTAAGATGACCAAGATCACATTAATATTCAATGATATGTGGGACGGAATTTGTGATAAATATCCAATTGAAGAAGTTGAATATGATTCTACATTAGAGGTACAATAGAAGTTGGGAGGGCCTATCAAGCTTAAATCTACCCAAGAAATTTCCATCTGGAAGAACAATGACAAGAAATAATATGCCCTCATTATTAGTACTCTAAGTGAACAGGTGACTTGTCACCTCATTTCAATCAATGATGATTGTGGTCCTTTGTAGATGCTGAAGGATTTCTATGTTTCTCAGTTAGAACTTGAACTCATACAACTACTAGTAAAACTCTTCAACCTTGGGTTCAAGGATGAAGATCCCATGGCTTCAATATTAGAAATCAAAGCCATCACGCATGAAATAGATGTTAGTAGATTAAATATATATCTTCCTCTCATAGTTTTTATCAAGTCTCTCTACTGTACATACTCTCACTATCTTGAGTCCTTGCAAGATAATGGTCAAATGAAGTTCATCACATTCAAATCTAGCAAAAATAGTTACAAAATTCAAAAAAACTTTTGGAAATAAGAATAAAACAACACAACCCATTGAAGAGCGCATGTGCCTTTCTTAGAAAGGGAAGAATCAATCACATGATTCTTCTACAGGAGAGAGTAGTAAAAGAGGATGTGGAAAAAGGAACTTTAGATGCATGGGGTTAGTGTTGGCTACCTAACAAATCCCCTTCCATTTTTCTAAAATGAAATGGCCCCCGTTTTTCTTATATCGATCTTTTATATTTTTTGAGTGCCTTATTTATCTTGAACATCAAACTTTCCTTCTTACTAGTTGTTTGATCTTTTGATGAATTTCATAAGTCTTCATTTATTCATGACTATATGTTTGAGCCTTGGTCTAAACTTTGGAATAGGTTCTCCTTACATTGGATCCATATTTTCTTTTCATGATGATTATCTTGATGGAATCCTAATGTTATTATGAATGGAATATGGGTTATGGTTTGTCCTTATGTCTTCTTGAAAGGTTGAGAAAATTTTTGTTTTCATTAACTTTATGTTACATGGAAACCATTAGCTCCTTGTTATAACACCATTAAGAATTTATCCTTTTTTAACTAGCTCATACAATTCTCATGGAATATGGTCTTTTCAAATGCCAATTTCACAATTATATTTTTCCCAGCCCTTTTAAATTATGGACTGAACCTATGTGATTAAAACCAATGTGATTATAGCCTCATATTTGAATTTGGGTTTATTAAATTTAACATTTTATTGCATTGATTCTTCTACTCTCAAACCTAATAACACACAATCATGTCATAAACAGAGCATTCAATATGTGATAATATCAATATTCAATGTGTGATTGGTCTCTACGGTTATGTGGTGATGGTGCATGCCCGACAAGTGGATGAGGGTTACTATGAACAAACATGAGGTTTGATTCATTTTATTATAGTTATGAAACAACATTAATTGGCCATGTAGTACTGGAAATCCACCCTCTCTATCATGTCAAACCAAAAAATTAGTTGAATACTACGCCACTATTGTATTACCCCATTCAAAACCATAATCTGATTGTTTTTGGAGGTCTTTGGTATGTTGTTCTTTCAACTCTCATTCTATCAAAACCCTAACCCAATGTTTTTTCATTCTGCTATGAAAGACTCAGTCGAACACTACACCATCCTCTTGTGGGTAATATTGACACATTTTAAATGGCCCTAACTGTAAGAATCAAGCCCATTGGTAGTGAAATAGTGGAAGACTACAATGATTATTTGGATTTGTTCAAACAAGCAGGCAGGTGGAAATTAATTCAGTATTTTTGAGGACACAATGTTGAAGTGGCTAAATCATTCACACAAACCTACAATTGAAAGGTTGACGAGTAGGATATTTATAAATTCTTGTCAACAAATTTTTCATTGATAAAGCTACGCGACTTCTCGTAGAAGTAGAGAGATGGCCAAAGAACTTTCTAGCTAAAAAAAAATCCTTGGGAAAAAATCCTCATCTCCAAGAAATAAATTTAAAATGTGAAATGTATGCGAGTGAACTCATTAAAACGTAAATGGTGTGACCTAGATTTAATTGTCAGATGATATATTACATGTGAAGGCCACTACAATTTTGTTTTCTACCACCATTTCTAGTTTTGCATGGTGATTTTGGGTTACAAGTTGAATCTTATGTATTATTTGCATAAAAGTATTAGAAAAATGTATAAATTCTACTAGAGGGGTTTTAAGAATCCTGAGAGGAGTTTATTTCATTATAGATTAATTCATATTTTGGTAGAGTTTTGATTGACCCAGTTGGAGGATTTGTAGGGAGTTTTTTATATAAATAATTTCATCAAACCTCTCGAAAATCATCGGGAAAATATCCCACCAATGGTTAAAGAAACTATTGAGGGTTTTCACAAAAATTCTACAGAAACCCTCGCTTCCCTACCTTTTCAAGAACCAATGCCTGAAAACCCTATATTCTAGGCTTGATCAGATATGTTGAATGGCATAAAGGTAGAACTCAAAGATTCATATTTCACCTAAATTACCTGTAGTACGGTCAAAAGAATTAAGGTCAGTTATACTGGAAAAAACCATGATCTCGCTATCAAAAGAAACTTTGAGTCTGAGTTGAATGATTTCGTATATTTTAACTAGTGTGATCCTACAAACGAGATAACATAATGTGAGAAGAATGTAATCACATCAAACCAGGTTAGGAATAAACAACTTTCCACAAAAAAGTTCCCAAGCCAAGAGAAATAGGTATAAAAAGTATTCATCCTCAATTTTCCATATAAATATTCCTAAGGGATCATTATCTGAACAGTAGATGCTAGAAGTTGATCTTGTTGAAGATTACAAAGATAAGTTTTTCTTTAGTGAATTTGATGACAAGGTTACCTTTGGAACACATAATGATCGTAAGAGCCAAAAGGATTCTAAAAAATATTTGCAGAGTTGGTTTTGGCAAGAGAAGTATACAACCACATTTCCTTACCTATAAATCAAACCCATGAATTATAGAAAGAAAACAGGTGACTAAGGCTATGTTGTGTCCAGCAACAACCCCCCTTTTATTTAGTTTTATTACTAATACTAAATAAATGGGAACCCTTCTAAAAAATAAAAAAGTATCACTTTATTTCCCTTTGAATAAAACATACTATCATAAAATTAGGAAAACACCCGTAAAACCCAAAAAACTCAATTTTTATGATAAGTTCCGAATAAAATCATTCTATCAACAATAAAAAATTGCATTGCAAAAGGTAATGGAGGACATCATATAAGCAAACTTCCAAAATTGCGAAAACACAATGCGATATCGCACGCCTTCAAGACCCATCGCACATCACAACTTTCATATACTGCAGGTATCACCTAAGATAAAACATCCCGATCCGGTGATATGCGATAAGGCATCTCATAAATCGCATCTTGCAGATGCATAAGGTGATAAATGATTGTTAATGAAATGGATTAGCAATATTGCGATTTGCGATATTGTGAAGCAAATCACAAAATCGCTTTATCACAGATCTGCAAGGCTCATCGTTCAATAAAGTATATCTCGTAATCCCATATCGATTTATGGGCATTAAAGTCAATTTAGTGGTTAGTTGATGGTTATTTATGAGACAAGATTTAGATCTGATCGAAAGGTTGTTTCACGTAGGTTGATATATTTGATATGATTTCGGAATTAAGAGCTTTCCCGTCACCTTATCTCTTACCATTATTCTTTCCTTACTTGTAAATGTGCAGGAGCGGCAAGCAGAATAATATATGCAGCAGTGTGTAGAACATAATGGGAAAGAAGGGAAAAGCTTCGGTTGCTGAAGACAGAGAGATGACGCCCTTATACACAAACACCACCTGTACCAGGGTTGCCAGCATAACCACATGGTAAGGAATGTATAGTCTACTTGAAGAAAAAAACCCCAGAGTCATGGAAGTTAAAGCAACAACAGACTTGTGCGGGCCGTCTGAGGCATCAATCACTAAACTTCCATGTTCATTCCTTCATCGAATAGCAGAAAGACCTAAGATTCTTCCATACACATACATGGTCAAGTGGGTACTGGACTATGTTGATATATTAGATAGACAATTCAAGTCTCAAAGCCAAGACCTCATTGGGTCATTCACTCCACAAGATTTAAGGCTTATGTATCATCTACCAGAGCTACAGGCAAGCTACAACAAATAGTTCATGGAGAATTTCACCAAGGAAAATGAAGATTTGGCGGAGTGCACCAAGAACAAGTCAGCAAGGGAAGAACCATTGAAAAAGGACAAACACAATATTGTCTGATTAATCCGAATTGGATCCATGAAGATAATCAAAGTACCATGACTGTATCAGATCGGGACAGACTTTGAATTCAAGAGCATAGAGCGATTAGAAAGACCTCTAAACAGTGACAGTTGGCAACCAACAAGGAACGACGAGGACCTAGGTCAAAGCGCGCTAACCAAGGCCCATGGAGACTGCACAGGAGGTGAAACTAGCACCTGGGAAGCCCAGATCGGGAAAAGGAGGAAGTTTTTGATGCACGATTAGCACTTTGCTGGGTAAAACCCCTCGAGAAGGAAAACTCGAAGTGCTCGGTCGCATGTAAGACGGGAAAATTGTGGGGAAAAGCGCTAAAGGCTAAAGGCGGGACCCAAGCTCCAAAACCGGTGGTATTTAGCAGGGGCACCCTTGTGTAGTAAGCAGATTTGGTTGATCCCTAATGATTCCATTTAGCACC
Source organism: Pinus taeda (assembly GCA_000404065.3). Lineage (NCBI taxonomy): Eukaryota > Viridiplantae > Streptophyta > Pinopsida > Pinales > Pinaceae > Pinus > Pinus taeda. The sequence continues at coordinate 62,782 of APFE030759983.1, read as the reverse complement.
CGGCACATGGTAGGCAGAGGAGAGAGAAAACTACCGCTCATCACACGCTAACGATCGAGCAAGTTAACCGTGCGAAATGAGCGAATGACGTCGGATCTAGGGGCTCCAAATCTAATGGCTGAGAATGTGCCCGATGGGGAAACCAGATTTGATAGGAGATTGAGCTGCGATGTATAAGGATTTGAGGTCCAATTTGACCGCTGAGGTGGCGAATGAGTTGTTTCCCAACGTAAGCAAAGGCAGAACAGACAATGGAAGAAACAACGACAATGACAAACAATGTCATTGACTGTGTCAATGAAAACCTGCACAGAGCAAACCTCATATCATAAACCACTCTGGGATTTCTCCCAAAGGCACAACAACTGTAGACAAGATGGAGACAAAAAGTTGAGGAAAGGGTAGAGTCCATCAAGAAGTTGACCAAGTTGAATTGGGATACTTACTAGCAGTACTTGGTTAAGCTGTACAGTCAATGCATGACTCTCAAATGCCTTACAAACTCTGCCGAGAAGATAGCACCAGCACTTCCCGATTCTATTTTCGCAGGGCAACTAAAATCGGAGGTTGGCCAACCAACGCTCCTCAAGCTGATGCTGAATGCTTGCGATCTCATAGAACAGATACATGGATAGTTAATTCCAGATTCAGTTTTAGTTTTAGTTTTAGTTCTGATTTATTTTTTCCTTAGATAAGGATAGTCATTTAAACCTCCTCCTATATTTTTGTAATAAAATATTTTTAGTATTTAGGTAGTAGTATTTTAACCCCTCTCATGCATTTATAGAAGGATCCTGAAATTTGTCAGAAACGTTTCCTCAGAACATGCACTTTTGCACCCTCAGAGGAGGTTTTGATGAATGAATGGAAGGAGATTTATTGATATCTGTGTTTAATGTCTAATACTGAAATGAAATTTTGTACTCTTAGCAGATATTGAATTAGGAAGAGATAAATCTATATTGCTGAAGCTCATGAGTAGGACTTGTTATCAATGGTACTTTTATCTCTTAATGATTTATGCTTATGTGTCAAAGTAATATTTATGTTCATTTATTTATATATGAAGGCTTGAATGTTTGAGTTATCATTTGGCACTTTTATATGGTGATGACTATTTTGTTTATGCTTAATGTATGAATGACTTATTATGTGATATGCTTCTCACAATTATTTCGGCTAATTTCTTATACGAAACAATTCATTTTTATCGAATTCTTTTCTCGTAGCAATTGAATGATCTTTATTACTAATTGCTGTTAGAAACCATTTTAGATCGCATAAATAAAAAGTTGAATCCCGGGTTAGTTTTAGAATTAGATATTTCCGTTCATTAGGATATAATTGCATGTTTTAAATTAGACTTAGATTAAAAGCATTTTACTTAGAAATTTTTAGAAAAGGAAATATCAATTCTCATCACACACACACAAATTGGGAAATTGGTCCCATTATCCCCAGTGGGACCCACCATCCCAAATGGAAAAGGAGATGCTTTCAAGGTCCATACTGGGTGGGTATCCCCCTTGTTGTAGACTCGATTTTCAGGGCTTCAACGGGCTACAAAATAAATCTCTGACAAAGCAACATGCCAAATAGATTACTGATCTCAGGGAGAAATTACAATTGGTCAAGAAACAAGTTGTGATTAAATCTTCTAGTGTTAATGTGATAATTACTTATGACGTACACACTTTTACCGCATCCAAATGAGTAATTTTTATCTTATATATCTTGAAAGGTATGAATCATTGTTTGCTAGTTTGTTATTTTCATTAATGTAAGCTAAAGAATCAAATTTTGTAGCCATTATTCAAAATAAATAATTATTTGTTGATTGGATCTATGTGTTATCCTACATGTAAACTATGTAGATTTGTAGTCGAATATGAGTTTCCTAATTTAGTTTATTTGATTTTTGTCTCTTGTTGGCATGACATATTATTTGTGACACTTATTTATTTTTGAAGTACTATCTATATGACTAATGAAATTCAAATCTATGGGATGAATATTTATATCGAAATTTTGGGGAACCTCATCTTATTTTTATTTGTAATAATTTTGTATAGGTTTATTTTATATAAATATATGATCAAACATTTGAGTGAGGGGGGATGGAATAAATGAAGTAGTGCTTCTGGCGACATTGAAACTTTATATCATCTACTGTAAGTTTTATATTAAATTTCTTTCATATAAGACTTAGTTTCATTACTTAAATATTTCATTGTTACCCTTCTGGAATTTTAATTCTTTCCTTGACTTTGATTTAGGAGGTCCTGTGGAGTACCAAAGAAGGTATTTTTTTTGGTGATTATTTCAGCATCTTTTCATTAAAACTTATGAAACCTTTGCATCATGAACTAGGTAGATAATAAAGAATTGTCACAAAATCTGTAAGATTAATGTGAAAAATGAAAACACTGACAATTGTCATTTTCTTACGTAGGAGGAAGGAAAAACGAAAGGTTGCCGTTCCAAAGGAAAGGACAAGGCCAGGTTAACCGTTGTCCCTTTGGCAGGGAACCGCATGCAAACAAGGCAAACCAAATCAAAGCGTATCAACCAAAGAAAGGAAATGGAGATATCGGCTCGGCGCAAGAAAGTAAAGAGATAACCGAGAGCCAATAGTTTGGCGAATCCCTCAGGATCCTTTGATCCTGAGGTATCACTGCTTTAACTATTTTTGCAGCTAGATATCTCCGCCTTCGCCATTATAAAAAGGGGCAGCATTGTTAGCCCGGGGATAGTCTGTTATGTTTTTATGTAATTTCTTTTAAAGTTGAGACTCTGATCATCGACTCTTGTTGATAAGTGATCCACTATAATTTTTTTTCATGCATTAATACAAACTTGGTTGCTATTTCATCTTTTATCCTAGAATAACCTCAAGCAGTGTGCCCCTGGAGGCTAAGGGCCTGGCCCTGGTGGAACACTTGCTCCTGTACTATTACTTTTGGTTCATGCGTGGTTTTCTCATCAACTTTATTTAGTAATCTGATATGTTCTATTATTTTACATCACAACTCTATTACGTGTGATCTATTAATTGATACTGTTCCCTGAAACAGAGGCATTATAACTCTACAATGCATCGTTGTTTCTTTAAGTACTGATATAACTGGCTTTTACAGGATACCATTGTTGTTCAATTATAGAATGTGTGTGTTGTAACATTTGACCATTGGTATTACTGAATTCATCTTAGAAATTATATTTCCTTGCGATTGTTGAATCTATGAACGTTGTTGTTCCATTCTAAAATACATTCGTATTATTTATAACTAAGACTGACAATTGGATTACCAAGATCATATTGCTATTGAGGTTTGCCTTGTGTTAAGTTACTATATATTTATATTTGACTTTCCAACATTGTTCCATATTATATGTTGTTCTATTTTTGTGTGTTGATCAATTCATCCTTAAAGATAGAGGATTGCCATTTGATTCCTGTAGAACGCAATTGTTGTATTTAATCTTGTAGACTAAGGTGTTGTTGCTTATTAAACTCAATTGCTGTTACAATTTCCTAGTTGTTGTTCCAGTTCTTATTTGTTGTTCCATTTCCTCTTATTTGCATTATTATTGCTTTGGTGTGAAGAACAATCTGAGACTATAGTGGACAGTGACATTTATTGTTTGGCTCCCAGATTGAGGACTTGTTCCCTGATTTCATTTGGTCCCATCAGTTTACAAAGGGATTAGTTATTGTTACTGAACCCTTCACTGATGAATTGCTTAGTTTCCTGAATGTGTGATTTAGTCCTTAAGAGTAGTTTGTTGTAGTCAAGCATCCATTTATCTTTGTATTTTTGAACACTATACTACTAGCATTACTCTGGCAAATGATAGCCTCATACTGAGACACTCTTTGAAATAACAAAACGTTCCTGGATTGACAAATTAATGTGAGGTAATTATAGGTGAGAGAGACCCTTTTTATGATTGGGTAGAACTTAGCAGTTGATTTGTGTGTGCATGACTAAGCAGAAAAAGCCGGAAAATAATTCCAAACCTCTACCCAAGCTCAAAAAAGCTAAGGGGATGGTGACCCTTGGCCGATCAACTTTTATAGATGATACCTTCAAGAAAGAAGAATCTCAGCCTTCAGTAGGACCCAGAAAAGTTATTTCCAGACAGCCTACTAGTTCCCTTCGGGCCACAGGATCACCATCTGTAGCCTTTGCTGAGATGCATAGTCAAACCGAAGAGCAGGATTTTCAAGAAATTGGAAATTCTAGTCCAGAACTATTGCAAGAAGGGAATTTTAGCAACCTTTATGAAGGAAGAAGAGAGACAAGAGAAACTGAGGAACCAAGGTCTCCTCTTAGGACAATTCAGCCATTGAGCAACCTAGATAAGGGAAGTGCTGCAAAAATCATTTTTAAAGAAACTCAATCTCCTCAAACATTAGGCACTCTCATTATCCCTGATAAAGGAACGCTATTAAAACTATTCTTTTTAAAGCCATTCCCTCTCAACCTAGGAATACCCTCCTAGATATCCCAGAAGGTTATTGGCATATATTTACCCAAATGGCTCAAAACTAGCCAAACACCCAAACCTCTACATTGCAATACCCCATCGTGGATACTGTAGCAAATGCGCCTATGAAAGCAATTCCTCTTCAGTATATCCCTACATTCCACGGCCTTACATCAGAGGATCCAAATGCATTCCTATTCGAGTTCGATGTGCTGTAGAGGGGTTATGACTACACCACCGAGCCCCAGAAATTGAAATTATTCCCCTCTACATTAAAAGGGGCTGCTTTGAGATGGTTCATGGGACTAGGTGGCGGTGTTATAAATAACTGGGATCAAATGAAATAATTTTAAAAAAATATATCAGGACTATTGCAGGTCTAGGGAACTAAAAGACAAAATATTCCAGATGGTAGCTAGACCAAATGAAACATTAGAGGAGTATGTGGAACGCTTTTAGTATAATCTTCAAAGATCTCCTTATGCATCACTACCTTTACCTGATAATATGTTAAAAACAGCCTTAATTAGGAGAATGAAAGAACAATGGATTGAAACATTAAACATTATGGGAAAAGGAGATATTTATCAGGAAAATTTTGCTGACATTATTGATCTATGTATCAGGAGCTCGACAGACAGCACAAGACTAAAACTGGCAGAACATGATCGGTTTGTAAGAGATAACAGAATTTTGACAGAAGGAGTAACATGTGTAGAAATTGGAAATTTATTGGAAAATTTTAAAACTGATATACTAGGGACACTAACAACACAACTTGATATTATGCAGGCCAAAGAAAAGCAAGTGGAGGCAGAACAGAATTTGGCAATATTTTGTCCCCGATGCAGAAAGAAACATAGCCATGAGGAGTGCCCGCTAGATGTAGTCCAAACATGCGCCATCTGCACAAAAGACCACCTTATGGAAAGCTGCCCCTCACTTCCCGGATTAAAAGCAGTATACAAGGAAGAAAAATAGGAGCCAGAGTCGGTGTATCTGCTCAATCAGCATTGGCAGTGGCAGTCGCGATAGTCTGGTATGTTTTTGGACCCAACTTCTTCTTTTTAGTCTCCACAGTATAATGCTCAACAATATAATATGTGGCAAAATCAACCTCAACCCCCCTTCTCGAATTGGCAACCACAGTCATTTTCTTCATCAACCCCGTGGCCAAATCAAGCAAGCCAATCCAATCGGCCGAATTTTCCCTATGCCCCACCATATTGGCAAAGTAATGTATATCCAGCACAATGGACCCCTCCTACTTCACAAAATCAAGCCTGGCAGACAAACTGGCAAAGGTCGATGCATCAGCCAATAGGAACCATTCCGCTCCATCAACCTACAGTGCCAGCCTTACAACAAAATCCCCAGTTTAACCTGAGACCGCAACTCCCAGCCCAACCCAACCGCAATCCAAGTAACAGACCGTTCCAATATGTCCAAATAGTAGAAACACCAGAAATAGGAGCTGATCTTAGGGAGTGTAATGATCTTCAACTAAGATCTGGGCGTATTATTGAAACAGAGGGAGACAAGACAGTTCATGTTGAAAATCAGTTATCTAGAGAACAATTGTCACAAGAAGAGGATGTGACTCAACAACAAATTCATAATCAAGCAACCACATCCTCTCCCCCGTTTCCAAAATGATTAATCATACCTCGACCTACACAGTATCCTGATTTTGACATTCTGGGAGAATTAAAAAATTTGTACATAAAAATTCAATTCCTCCAAGCCATTCAAGACATCCCGATATATGAAAAGACTATCAAAGAATTATGTGTAAAGAAACCAAGGAGGAATATAGCAAACAATCCAAGAGTCCAAGTAGTTGGCACTCTATCTGACCTATTATCAGGAAAAGAAACACCCATTAAATACGAAGACCCAGGATTTCCAATAGTAACCGTACAAATTCATGGTCAAACCTTCTCCAATGCCTTAGTTGATCCAGGAGCTGCAATTAACATCTTAACAACTACTACTTGCCAGAAGCTAGGCATTACATCTGTAGAACCCACCTCTACTTTACTAGAACTGGCTGACCGATCTGTGGTTAGGCCACAAGGCACACTACATGATATTATGGTATCTGTTGACTCCTGGGAGTATCCGACCAATTTTATGATAATAAATCCCAAAAACCAACTTGATGGACATCCATTGATTTTAGGTAGACCTTGGCTTGCACTGCTGATGCTTATATTGGTTGTCGACAAGGTAATATGACCATAACCAGAGGAGCAAATATCAAGAACTTAGATTTATATCCTCCAGTGCAGCCAAGTGTCACAATAATGAAAACTAATAGGCACCCTGTATCATACCTTACTGACAGCATTATATCTCCATTAACTATATAAGAGGCACTTGATTTCAAGGATCAAATAGAAGATGATGCCATTAATAATTTTATTAGTCAAACTAAACTCAGATCCCATACACAATGTCACATGATAGAGGTAGCATTCGATAACGAACTAGAAGAAGATCCTCTTAAAGATACACATGATCAGACAATACATGTTACCTCTGTTGCAAATAGTAAAATTGTGGAAATTGAACCGGGAAAAACCTTAAACATTAATGCCAACCTCACCTCCGAACAAGAAATGAAACTCATCCAATTATTGAGGAGATATAAACAAGAATTTGCATGGGACTACCCTGATATGAAAGGAATTGATCCCCAATTATGTACACACCACATTTACATAGAAAAAGATGTGAGACCTGTTCGCCAACCTCAAAGGAGACTTAATCCCCATTTAAAAGAAGTGGTAAAAGCTTATTTGCAAAAACTTTTAGATGTCAATTTTATTTACCCTATCTTTGATAGTAAATGGGTCTCTCCACTTGTGGTGGTACCAAAAAAGAATGGGAAATGGAAAATTTGTGTGGACTATAGAGAGCTAAATAAAGCAACCCAAAAAGACCACTTCCCTCTCCCATTCATCGATCAAGTATTAGACACTTTGGCAGGAACGAAATTCTTTTCCTTCCTAGATGGCTTCAGTGGATATAATCAGATCCAGATTTCCCCTGAAGACCAAGACAAAACCACTTTTACTTGTCCTTGGGGAACATTTGCCTACATAGTTCTACCTTTTGGCTTATGCAATGCTCCTGCCACATTCCAAAGGGCTATCCTCAGCATTTTTGCAGACCTAACAAATGAAGGACTTGAAGCATATATGGATGATTTTACACCCTAAGGAGATGATTTTGATCCAGCACTGCACACATTGGAAAAATTCCTACAACGTTGCATTGCTACCAGACTTTGTTTAAGCCACAAAAAATGCTATATGATGATGACTGAAGGACTTATTCTAGGACCCTATATTTCAGCAGCTGGCATTCAGGTAGACCCAGCCAAAATCCAAATAATTTTTCTTATTCCTACTCCTACCACTCAAACGGAGGTACGCAATTTTCTTGGATTTTCTGGTTATTATAAGAGGTTTATAGAACATTTTTCGCATATTTCTGCACCTCTGTATGCACTAACATGGACTGTTGATTTTCTTTGGACAGAAAAATGTGAATGTGCTTTCCAGGATCTAAAGAAGCTTGTGTCCACAGCCCTAGTCCTTCGAGGACCAAATTGGGATTTTCCATTTCAGATATCAACAGATGCCTCAGATACAGCCATTAGAGAAGTCCTTGGACAGGAAGAGGATAAGAAACCATATGCAATTTATTACATTAGAAAAAATTTATCCCCTGCTGAATTGAATTATGCTGTTACTGAAAAAGAATTTCTAGCTGTAATACATGCTGTCAATAAGTTCAGGCATTACATTACTAGATATCATGTTATCTTGTATACAGATCATTCTACCATAAAATATTTAGCAAATAAGCCTATCACAAATGGCATAATAACTAGATGGCTGATTTTATTGCAGGAATTTGATATTACAATCAAGGATCGACCTGGAAAAGGGAATCCGGTAGTTGATTTTATCTCACGAATGCCAAAGCCAATCGACGCAGCTGCAGTTGAAGACCAATTTCCAGATGAACATTTGTTTTTTGTTATTGTTAAAATACCCTGGTATGTTGATGTTGATAATTACCTAGTAGTAGGTAAATTACCAAAACATCTAACCCCCAATGAGCGAAAACAGATTGTTCAGCGGAGTGCTCGATTTTCTTGGATTGGGGGCTACCTGTTTCACACAGGGGTAGATATGCATATCAGGAGATGCATTTGTGAGGATGAAATCTTCGGCATTTTAAAAGCCTCCCATGACAGACCATGTGGAAGACATTTCGCCGATCGCAGAACTAGACATAAGGTGTTGCAAACAGGGTATTATTGGCCTACAATTTTTAAAGATGCAAAAAAATTCGTCCAAGCTTGTGACAGTTGCCAGAGAGCAGGATGCCCTGGTCAGTCTGATGAAATGCCCCTGAACCCACAACTAGTCATTGAACCATTCGAGCGATGGGCCCTTGATTTCATTGGACCAATTAACCCATCCTCGAACCAGAAAACATATATTCTGGTGGCAACAGAATATGTCACCAAATGGGTTGAAGCAGAGGCATTTCCGAGAGCTACCGAGGATTCTATCATACAGTTCTTTTTCCATATATTTCTGCGCTACGACCTTCCAAGAGATATAATTACGGATGGTGGACCACATTTTTCTATGAACAAAATAGCTGCAACACTAAAAAATTATCATATCCAGCATAAATCACTACTCCATACCACCCACAGGCCAATGGGGAGGTAGAAAGCAACAATAAAATAATAGAAGCAATCCTAACAAAAACCATTGTGTCACATAGATGTGATTGGGCTGCAAGACTACCAGAAGCATTGTGGGCTTACAGAACAACATGGAGAAGCACCATCTGCTACTCACCTTATCAATTGATGTTTGGAAAACAATCCATCTTCCCCATAGAATTCGAAATCCAAACATTACGAACAACACAAGAAGTTGGCTTAGATCTAACCAAGCACAGATTAATCGATTACAGCAGATCAATGAGCTGGATGAAATCAAGCTCTCTGCACTTCAAAATACTACATTGATTCAACAGTAGTGAGCTAAATGGCATGATGCTCTCATTAAAAATAAAGTCTTCCACGAAGGAGACTGGGCACTTTTGTACAATTCTAGGTTTCAGGACTTTCCCGGGAAACTTCAAACTCGCTGGCTCGGGCCATATGAAATCCAGAAGGTACATGACAATGGTACCCTTACTCTAACCACTATTGATGGTTCTGGATATTCCTTTACGGCAAATGGTCGCCGATTTCGACTTTATCGCAAACCACTTACTCAGGAATCCTTCTGCCAGCAACTACGTGAAGACTCTGATATGGAAATATTGGGGGAGGGAGAGAAATCTTCCTCACCTGTGATTCATTAAGTGTTTCATCTCTTTTTACACATTGTACATAATCTCTTTATTTTGTTAAATCATTTTTGTACATATTTTTTTTTAGCGGCAACAGTTTTGTTATTTTTGCTGTTCCTTTTTCCAAAGGACAACATTTTTGTTTTGTTGTTCCTTTTCTAAAGGGGCAGCACCGTTTGAATTAGTTGTTCGTTTTGCTTTGCTGTTCTTTTTATCCTGCGTTTCTGCTGTTCCTTTTCCAAAGGAATGGCATTTTGAACGTTATTGATTGATTTTTTGTTGTTCCTTTTCCAAAGGAACGACATTTGCGATGTTTGGTTGTTCCTTTTTCAAAGGAACGACACTAGTGTTTTCTGTTGTTCCTTTTCCAAAGGAACAACATTTTTTATTTTCGTTGTTCCTTTTCCAAAGGAACAACATTGGCGATTTCTGTTGTTTCTTTTTAAAGGAACAACATTGGTGTGTTTGCTATTCCTTTTCCAAAGGAACAACATTTTTTACTTTTTGTTGTTTCTTTTTCAAAGGAACGACATTAGTGCTTTTTGTTGTTCCTTTTTCAAAGGAACAACATTTTTTATTTTCTGTTGTTCCTTTTTCAAAAGAACAACACTTTTGATTCTTGTTGTTTGCATTTTTTTGTTGTTCCTTCTTCAAAAGGAACACCACTTGTATTTTTTTCTCTTCCTTTTTGCAATAACAATATCCTCGTATTCCTTTTGGCTTTCCTTGCTGTTATAATTTAAGGATGCCTACTATTCCTGCTATTTCAAGTCGCTTGGAACACAGCTATGCACTTATGCAATGGATACAAAATCACAGCATACTGAAATCAGTAAACTATAAAATCGTTATTTTTATAGGAAATTGCTCTGAATTGGTAAGAGGACAGAGGGAAGGACACACTTACCCATTATCCTTGTTCTCATTATTCCACTAATTCTGATCTGATTGGTTATCTTTATCATGTGGTTCCTTTTAAATTTTCACAAATTTCTTTGATTATTATTTAGGAATAAGAACAAAGGGTTTATATCTTCCTATTGAGATGTTACGACTTCTTCCACCATTCCTACTCTTAAGGAGTGTTGAACCACCCTTTGTGTATAAATGGGAAAGTAATTTATGAAAGAAAAAAGGAAGCGAAAAATGATGTTTTAATGACTTGTTTATATAAGATGTCAAATGCAGGATAGGGGGTCTCATTAAGAGCCAACCTACCATGATCATGGGGAAGAAAGTGAAGTGGCATTCCCACTATGACCACCACACCAGGGATATGGTCCAAAAGGTACATCAAAATAAAGAACCCTTGGAACAAGAGGTCGCATCACGAGCCGGCCTGCCCATCTTTCACTCCTTCCTTGTGAATGACATTATGACCAACTGGTCACCAAGCCAGCATAATGGCCTACATTTTGACATCACATAACATTTCCTAAGCATACAAAAAGGATCATGGTTCCATGGATTAAACAAACAACTCTACCAAGGTTATGGACACTTGTCGGCAGCACAGCTCTGTTAATGGTATTGAAGTCACATTACTTATACCAATAGGTAATTATTGACACCCTTCTATTTCTTATACCTTAGTAATAGATCACATAATAAGTATATATATTATTTCCCGAACAATAAAACAAATGTAATCTATTATCACCAATCATGACAGAAAAATTGACATTGACCGCATGATACTCTGTGTGCACGGCAGCTGTCCTATCCTCCCAGCCTCGCATCATATCACAACAATCTCTTACTTGTTAAGCGATCCGAGTATGCACCTCGATTTCGGTAACCTGATATTTTTGTAAACATGGCATGTTTCCATACGCTGTTCCTTTATGACTCTGATCCAGGGTAGATCGGCACGCCGCTCTTATATTTGACGGCTGGGATGGTCTATCATATTGCGGGGGGAAGGTTAACCTCATTATTCGCTGGTTTACGTGTTAGATCACTATTCGGGAAATTGCGTACTTGGGAATAGCATAGCTCAACGATATATTAATTTTTTATTTTTGCATGGCCTGCTGTTCCTAAGCCATTTCCATAGTACACTCTGCGGCATTCGTAAAGTCCTTTATATTTTGAGCGAGTCCTACGTCTATTTGTTTCTCTGTGTTTTAACAGTGTGAACAGCTTGCTGTCCCATTGTCAATTCTGAGGTTTTACAGGGAAATCAAAAACATGGGAGGAAGATCAATTCGGAGAGAACCACAGGAATTGATAGTCTCCGCTGCTGTATGGGAAATTCTGGAAAGAGCAGGTTGGTTAACTTATCTCAATCGTTTGCAGGAATCCAATGAGACCGTAGTAATGGAATTCTTGCAGAACTTGCAAGAAGATCACTCCACAGTAAAGGGGAGACATATAGCAGTCACCAATGACATAATTGCAGAGGTCTTGGGACTGCAAGCTACCGGACGCGTATGGATGTTAAAGAAGGAGAGATTGAAGAAAATCATAAAAACGTTCTAGGATGAAGGCCAGAACCTGACAATTAGAGGAAAAGGGGTTCTACCTGCAGCATTAGGAGAACCATGGGCAGAATTGGCAAAGACTATTCAGAGCTACATCACCTGTGAAGGCAGAAAGACGTGGTAAGACCATGACACCTTAAACTTTTAGCCGTATTAAAGCAGAAATGATCTGTAAATTTACCTGCATTTTTAAATTCTTTACTTCATGATGTTGCACGAAGTATGAAAAAGGCACAGCATGTAGAATCAGTCGTCAGTCACCATGGGTTGATACGGTTAATAGTTAGCCATAGACTTACCCAGTAGCAGAGCAGCTGGGAAGAGCTAATTTCCATGATAGACGGGGGATTGACCACGCCATCCCCAAAACATAAACATGCCACCAGTACACCAAAGCATCCAGAAAAATGAAGGAAATTAGCCCAATCAGCACGGATTAAAGGGAGGCTGGAAAATTCCCAAGGAGATACCAGCCAATCAGTAGAGATAGATGATTTAGGGGAAGAGCAACCCCCACAATTGGAAGGAGAATAAAATGAGAAAGGAATGCAAGGAAATGAGGAAGGAGAAATGGAAGAACAAACCGAGCAACCTGAGTAGCAGGAGGAAACAGAGCAGCATGAGGGGAGTCCACTGCAGAATCCATTGAGAGAAGATGAATTGGCCAAAAGTTTGGCCAATATGGGTGAGTATGGCCAACCTCTCAGCCCACCAGACCTCCATGCCGAAGAAGAACTAAAAGAACACTCTGCTCAGGATAAAAATGCACCCAAAGAATTACATGACGAGGAGGTAGAAAACGAGAGTCAACCTACTCATGATGAAGGTATGACAGGAGAGAGAAGTGATACAGAACAAGAACAATCAATTCCTAGCCAAACTACACTAGAGGACATTCTGGAAGAAGGGGAGGCGGAAAAAGAAGTTGCCCAAGAAATAACAAAACCAGCTAGGGTTCTTACCCCTGAGCAACCTAAACAGAGCAACGAAGAAGCACCCCAAGGAGAAAACCATGAAATTGATTGAGATGATAGCCCAGGCCGGAGTAAACATTTTGTTGTTCCTTCTAAGTAAATTGAGGAAATTAATAAATTACAGAAAGAACAGCAAAGACTGCTGAATGTAATAGTGCAACTTCGACAACAGATTAAGATTTTGAAAACAAGAAAAAGGGTAAAAAGGACTTCGGGGGGGAGACATGCAACCATTACAACAAAACCTCTTAAGAAAAAGGTTTGGAGGACCTGAGGCCATCCTGTTGTTCAAAACCATGTCGAAAAGCAGTCTATTGTTCCAAACTTTGTTGAGGAGCAGTCTGCTGTTCAAAATCAAAAGGAACAGCATTTGACTGTTACCCATGTTGAAGTGCAAACAGAGAATGTATTGGCTTGTGAAAAAGAAGTACAGATAGAGGCACAACAACCTGAAGAAATACGAGCCACGAGAAAATGCAATAAGAAGATTCAGGTGAACCTCCCGCTCACCACTACCATGTGGGATAATGATCCGAGGAAAGTAACCCTACGAGAGGGTTTGACGTAAGCTCAGCAAGCAGCAGAAAAAATTATAGAACAAACGGTTCCTCGAGAAAGGTATGAAGAACTACAGCAATAGCTAAGGAATGTCAATTTATCTGAAAGCCAGGCCTTTGAAGGGTGGCAAAAGGAGGAAGAAAAAGTCGCGACAGTAACTTGAAGGTTAGATATAGTTATCAAGTAGATGGATACCTTATGCTCTTTGTACACTGACGTCCTAGCATGTAGAGCCCCTGCTAAGAATTATGCCTTGTTTTTAATGGAACGATATTTGCAATTGAAAATAAAGGTTGTTAAAGCAGGCGCCCCTATACAAATTAATATCATCGATGACTTTATAAATTGTTGTAAGCACTATGGTGTAAAGGTTCAAAGATTACTGTGTGAATTCTATCTGCATAACCTTGTGTTAGACTAAGAGACCGAACAGAACCCCGGCCCTTTTGTTGGGGATATCCAATTGCAGGCATTTATTTCATTTGGGGTTAATCAAATTAAATGGCTCAAAGCCTATAATGCTTTCCAAAGACAAGAAAATGGATTAGATTTGTGGGTAAGAGCTGAGCCTAGGAATCCAGTGCAATTGTGGAGGGAACATAGGAACCTCATGGGGACTCCAAGCGTAATTGAAGCATTATGACCCATTCATGCAACAATCAATCGGCAGGGAATAGAATACTTTTTTACTATTAAAGACCTTGCCATTGATGTGGCTAAATTTCGATATCAGATCTCTAATCTGAATATCCAACTCAAGGAACCTTTTAATTATAAAAATTTTAAGTTAGCTGCCAACTGCTTGCACCTCTATGGTGAAATCATTTTGAGGGCAGGGTCATCCTGGTTAGAATATAGGTTCCGGAGTCCAATTATTTGGCACCCTGAACCTGGATACCAAGCCCTGTACAAGATGCCTGAGGGTCAGACAGGCCATTTTTTTGAACACCTAGTTATGCAACATGGCTGTAGACCTCCACATGAGATCCCATCTCCAGCCTACTCTCTCACTACCTTACATGTCAACTACAATGTTTTCATGAGGGCATGAAAAAGGGTAAGCAAGGGGGTGTGTGGAGTACCAAAGAAGGTATGTTTTTGGTGATTATTTCAGCATCTTTTCATTAAAACTTATGAAACCTTTGCATCATGAACGAGGTAGATAATAAAGGATTGTGACAAAATCTGTAAGATTAATGTGCAAAACGAAAACACTGACAATTGTCATTTTCTTATGTAGGAGGAAGGAAAAACGAAAGGTTTCCGTTCCAAAGGAAAGGATAAGACCAGGTTAACCGTTGTCCCTTTGGCAGGGAACCGCATGTAAACAAGGCAAACCAAGTCAAAGAGTATCAGCTAAGGAAAGGAAATGGAGATATCGGCTCGGTGCAAGAAAGTAAAGAGATAACTGAGGGCCAACAGTTCGGTGAATCCCTCAGGATCCTTTGATCCTGAGGGATTGTTGCTATAACTATTTTTGCACCTAGATATCTCTGTCTTCGCCATTATAAAAAGGGGCAGCATTGTTAGCCCGGGGATAGCCTGTTATGTTTTTATGTAATTTATTTTAAAGTTGAGACTTTGATCATCGACTCTTTTTGAGAAGTGATCCACTATAATTTTGTTTCATGCATTAATACAAACTTGTTTCTATTTCATCTTTTATCCTGGAATAACCTCATGCGGTGTGCCCCTGGAGGCTAAGGGCCCGACCCTGGTGGAACACTTGTTCCTATATTATTACTTTTGGTTCATGCGTGGTTTGCTCATCCGCTTTATTCGGTAATCTGATATGTTCTATTATTTTACATCATAGCTCTGTTACGTGTGATTTGTTAAGTGATATTGTTTCCTGAAATAGAGGCATTATAACTCCGCAACGCATCGTTGTTTCTTTAAGTACTGATATAACTGGCTTTTATAGGATACAATTGTTGTTCAATTATAGAATGTTTTTGTTGTAACATTTGACCATTTGTATTACTGAATTCATCTTAGAAATTATATTTCCTTGCGATTGTTGAATCTATGAATGTTGTTGTTCCATTCTAAAAGACAGTCGTATTATTTATAACTAAGACTGACAATTGGATTACCAAGATAAGATTGCTATTGAGGTGTGTCGTGTGTTAAGTTACTGTATATTTATATTTGACTTTCCAACATTCTTCCATATTCTATGATGTTCTATTTCTGTGTGTTGATCAATTCATCCTTAAAGATAGAGGATTGCCATTTGATTTCTGTAGAATGCAATTGTTGTATTTAATCTTGTAGACTAAGGTGTTGTTGCTTATTAAATTCAATTGTTGTTACAATTTCCTAGTTGTTGTTCCATTTCTTATTTGTTGTTCCATTTCCTCTTATTTGCATTATTATTGCTTTGGTGTGAAGAACAATCTGAGACTGTAGTGGGCAGTGACATTTATTGTTTGGCTCCCAGATTGAGGACTTGTTCCCTGATTTCCTTTGGTCCCATCAGTTTACAAAGGGATGAGTTATTGTTACTGAACCCTTCACTGATGAATTGCTTAGTTTCCTAAATGTGTGATTTAGTCCTTAAGAGTTGTTTGTTGTAGCCAAGCATCCATTTATATTTCTATTTTTGAACACTATACTACTAGCATTAATCTGGCAAAAGATAGCCTCAGACTGAGACACTCTTTGAAATAACAAAACGTTCCTGGACTGACAAATTAATGTGAGGTAACTAGAGGTGAAAGAGACCCTTTTTACGACTCAACAGGTCCCTAAGTTTAAGCAACATCACTCACTTGACATTGGTTCAAAGATTTGGTGTTAATAATAATTGTTCATTTGTTCATCTTTAATTGAATTTTTTTGTTTGGATTCCAAAATTTAGTTATTTTCTTATGATTTTCATCTATAGGATTTAACTTGGTTTATATATAATGTGCTTTTTAATTGATGAAATTTCTTTCATTAATTAAAAATTGTTACATATATGTCTATTGATGCAAATAAGATTGGTAATTATATTTTTTTTACTTTCTTGATATACTCATTTGTCTTTCATTTTTTATGAACATATTTCTCTAGTTGATATCAAATGAATGATTATTTTTATTAACATGAAAGTAGGACAAGTCTTTCATCAGTTTAATAGTCTTGGCCAAGATATAATAATAGATACTATTTTTGTATTTTATTATGAGTATGATTTTTAATGTAAATTTATTAAATCAATCTAAATAAAAAACAACAATTATAACTTTTTCCTTTTTCATTGTTCTTTAATATATTTTCGCATTAAAAGTCAATCTTGTTTTTTTTTTTTTTTTATATATTATATATTTTAAATTTAATCATTCTCTACATTATTATAACTTTACACTAGTTAGAGTCTTCTTCAAGTGGTCCTATTAATTATATATTTGTACATAATCATTAACCCCTAACCAATTGTAAGTATTCATGTAGGATACCTAAGATAACTTTAAAAATTCCTTTCTCGAAAGAGAAGGGAACATTTGGCTAACAAAGCCTTAAAACCCGTCAAGAATAGCCTCACCAAATTACTTCGGTTATTAAATAACCTTTGTCCAATGTGTCTCCTCTTATTAATGAGAGGTCATTTATTCCCATTAATAAATGGCACTAGAAGGAGGGCCTATTTGCATTTAAATGTATAAAGGGAGTCATAGGAAACCTCCTAGCACTCATTCTTTGATAGTTACTCGTAATCACTCTGTAGGTGCAACTACTACCACCTCTCACATAGATCAAACTCCCACATTTCCCTCTCATCCTTAGCACACTAGTGAACCTGTTACTTCTACACCTTCACGAGACACCTCTCATATTGAATACTTACACTAAAATTCTTGTGAAGTATTATCCAAAGCTGAAGGAAAAATGACGACAGATAGGGATGTTGAGTGGAAAGCCTCCCAACCTCTTGTGACGCTAATCGATTTATGAATTGTAGATCCCATTGTGTTTGATCCCTAGCTAGGAAATCCTCAAAATGTCAATAATAGATTGCATGACATATTGATTGGTTGAATTGATCATAATCAACCAGAATTAGAATTACTTGCTAGTGAATCTACACAATCACAACATATTGTTGTAGGAGGTTTCAGTCTACCACCATCTACACCTAGCTCATCTTCCTCTTATTTTGGTAAGGATTCCTTTGGCAAAGAAAGTTCCTCAACAATAGAATCAATTAATTCACAAATTTCACGCCATATGGATAACAAATAAGGAAATAATCAAGGAAATAATCATGGGAATAACCTTGATGCCCCATGGCTTGATTATTATGTAGTTTCTTTACCGGGCTAACAACACCCTTTACCTAAAACTCCTCAAACAGTTCTCCCAAAATTTGACCTCGATTCTAGGTAGCCTGTAGATGATCGATTTAAACTATTTATGTTAGCTCTTAGAAAAAAGAGTGTACACCATGAAGATACTGTCTGCATATTTTTTTCCATATTCCTTTGAGGGAAAGGCCTCAATTTGGTACTTTTCCCAACAACCTGAAAGCATTACATCATGGAGATAGTTTGAAATTACATTTTAAGAAAAAAAATTGGGATGGTAAAACTCTTAAATTCTAGGTCATGGAATTGTCTAACATGAAATTGGAGCAATAGGAAACAATTAAATAATTCAATGTGAGATTCCTAAATTTTAAGAACAAAATTTCTATTCAGTCCATCATACCAAAAATCTTGTGGTTGTGTACCATGTTAAGGCCTTACTGGTTGTGATTGCCATGTGGGTGAAAAGTTCCCAAAAGGAAACTCTCGAAGAAGACTTTAAGGAGGCCATTACTCTTGAAAAGGATATTCTTAGTCTCAAATCTAATCCTGACACCTAAGGTGGTTAGGCTTCTTCTTCCCAAGAAAAATATATGTCATCCTCCAAACCTCCTCCAACTAAGAAAGAACGCGAAGCTCTAGATTTTGAGAGTCTTCAGAGGCTATAAATAAATTATCAAATGAAATTATTGACCTGAATAAGAACTCAATGGAAGGGCCATGAAACAAAGGAAATTTTAGACCCTTCAAGAAAAATTTCCACCTAATTCTACCCCTCTTACAAAAGGTTTAAGTGCTGAAATACTTGAGAATATTCTTCAAGCACTAATATTAGGGACATATTCATATTCTAGCAAGAAAAAATATGAACTAGATGACAGTGAGGAAGAAATAGATGTGAATAATGATGAAGATAAGCATCCTCCTGCTATGGGTCACTTTGCTAATAATTGTAGCAACTACAACATGATGAGCACTAGTATTGCAGCAAGAATGCTACAACTCCTGGGGCTACCAGCTTTACTTTATCAACCTGGGGTTCGTACAAACTTGGAGGTGACAGTGTTGTATACACAAGTAAAAGTGATGGTTCTGACTTTTTTCACTATTCAGATGGCAAGAGACTAATAGGGTTTTTCAAGCCAGACTTCTATCGACTCAGAAGAAGCTTGATTATTGGCGAGGAAAAGAGAAATATACTCTAAGAGAAAGCCAATCTATTGCAATAAGGAAAAAGTCTGAAATCCAATGCTAAAACACACCATTTCCTACCTAACTGCTAAGAGACTATGTTTCAAAAAGAATGTTAGATTAACATGTATGAAATTCAAGTATTTAAAGCATGTGAATTCAAAGCATCAACATTCTACTATTGTGCATGTAAATGCCTACAACAAATCTATTTTTTCTTTTTGTATTTTTCCATTTTTATGGAGAAGTGTGAAAACTAATCTCTTTTGTTGATGTGGAAGGTGTCTTAGGGATGCTGGTGGATGGTTGGAAGGTTTTGGACACCCTTAGGTGACCTTGTGTGGCTTTCTAGAGGTTTTCCCTCAATTCGGCCTCAAAACAGACCACTATAGGAAAACCTACAGGATACAGCTGAGAGCAAAATGATGGGTGCTGAAGGTGATGGAAGGCTTAGGGAAGGTGGTTGGTGGATGGAATGGAGTGAGAAAATTCCTAGGATCACTCAGAACTCAAAACCAAGGTTGGGATATGGTTGGATTTTCTCAACATTCTTGGAGAAGTTTCCTTGAAAAATAATGAAATTGGTGAGGGTCTTAGTGAAGCAAGGAATGATCATGGATGGATGAAGTTGGGAGGAGGTTGCTGACTATAAGATCTCTCTTTGCTTCTTAAACACCTACACTGCATCAAACATTTATATTTTCCCAAACATCATGTAAGTAAGAAGAATTTCAATAAGCTAGAAAAACATAGTTTAATGAGCTAGTTGTCTACTTCATGCATGAGGAAAATTTGTAGAATAAGATGAAATCAATGATGAGAACTACTGTAAGAATGAAGATGGAAGAAATGATAATTAAATCCTACACTTTCAAACTGATTGAATGTTGTTTCAAGTACAGTAAACTCTAAATTCTATGAGAAAGTATAATTATGTCTTTTTGGGGCTGCACGGGGGTCCTTCCCTCAAATCATGATCCATGAAGGAATAGGTGAGGAAAAGACACCTACTGATAGATTTTTGATGCTCCTTTTATCCCCTCTAACCTACTTCTAAGGTAAAGCATAAATGGAAGCAAACTAGTCAAATCTACACTACTTGCAATGAAATAATTCTAACAACAATTTAACCATGAATCTATGAAATTAATATAAGCATACAGATATAATAAGAAGAGCCTTTGTTGCTATGGTTGGGCTCTAACCCAAGAGCTTCAGACCTCTGAGTTAACTCAGTGCTGGATCAAAAAGAAGCTCATTCTCATTATAAAAACATAAAATTACATAGCAATGTCTTCCACAAGTCTGGAGCTCAAAAGTAACTATTGTTTTTACAGCAAAAATTTGAATCCTAATCAGGCTCTAGGCCTCTTTATTTATACAACTGAAGTATCCAACAACTTCCTTAAATCTAGGGAGTCTTGGCTCCCAAAGTCGAGATGAACTAACTCTCTGACTATCACTTGATTGGCTTCCTTTTGATCTTCATGACTTGGTTACTTGTACTTCGAGCTAGTGTGATTTATGGAGGAATATTCAAATGAGGGAGGAGTAAATGAGGAGGATTTACCTCCTACAATATCTCTTCCTTGGCCCATTCAAGTTTTAGCCTTTAATCTTTGCCAAAATTCCCTGATTTCCTCTCACAAACATACATACAATGCACATTAGTCCACTAGGCATAATACCTCACTTTGACTCATCTCATTAAACAAAATATAATCAAAACATGTAATAAATTGTGAGAAGAGTTGATTTGACTAAGCTAGGAGGTGAATTAAGGTCCATATAGTTACCCAATGATGAGGCTCATCATCACCCACTACTAAAACTGTTTCTCATCCTTTGAGAAACTCAATCAATATCCATATCTTTCATAGCCCTGGTGGCCTCCCTGACATCTTATGCTTCTGCAGTGGTTTCCTCTTCTTGTGCATAGAATCCTGCCTTCCTTTCTATCTCCTCCCACTGGTTTGTTTCTTCCTCTTCCTTCTAACATCCCCAAGAGCAGTGGTGTACTGAGTCTCAAGCCAATCCAATTCACTTTGAGCCTTTAGATGGTTTGCTTGTACATGGGTGTCATGTTCAGTGTTTCTCTCATTCTTTAAGGAGAATGGTACTCTATGATTTTCAAATTGTATGGTAGAATATTCCATCTCCTTTGGCAAGCTTGCATGTTTTCATCCCCTAACAGCCTGAACATATCCTCAAAATTTGTAATTGCTTACTCTTGGGCAGTAAGATACCTGGGTGCAAGTTGAGGATCATTTTCAATTAAATTATGTGTGTTGATGATAGCCATTGGATTTGACTACTCAACTCTTATCATGAGAGGCTATGTTTGTTCCCTTGCCAATATATTCTTCATTTCTGCAGCCCTTGCTTCCTCATGGTTCATCCATGGTGCCAAGGCCATTAACTGTAAATCCCTTAGTTTTGCATTAGGGTATCATACAATTAGATCTGTCAAGGCCATGTTATGCAAGTAGAACTCAGACATCTTAACCCTATCCTCCAATGTGCTTTGATCACAGAGATAAATGAACTATCTATAATCCTATAATGGCATAATGTTGGCTTTTTGGGGCCTGACCCAGGTTTGGAGTTAATTAGCCAAAAAAATCTCTACACTACTGGCCCTTTCGGCGACAGCCCGTGGAGTGCAGGCTGAAGTTTGACTCGAAGCAGTATGGGGGGATGCTGGAACCGGGTTTCTGTACCCTTGAGATGTATGAGGTGTCGATTTAGTCCAACTGTGCCTACCTTCACACAGGTCACTTCACGGACTGTCCTGACCTGCAAGACCTTTGCGATCTATTATAATTGCCTTCGCGTAGCCCTAACCAGGGACCGAGGTGCTTTCGCATTGCTAGGGCAGCAATTTGCACTATTTCCCCAAGTTATACAGCGTATCTTACTTATCTTCTTACAAATTTTAGTTAACTTCATGTAAACAGATACTTTATCTTATGTTCACTTAATCAACACAATCATATATGTTCACGCACCATATAATAGTAAAAATGCAATTCATACCCCATATACTCAATGCATAAAAATAGGAAATAGATACACAGAATTGATGCAAAACTTCTCTTTATTGATGCTTCAATGGTTACAGACTCGACTCACCCTATGCACTTAGTTGTAGATCCTTCTCCTACTCTATGACCCAAAGACTCAACTTTACACTTAGATCTTTCGTTATCCTTCTATCCCATCATCATTACTTCCATGAATGTTTACAGCTTAGAGCCTTGCTCTATTTATATAATCCCATGGTCCGAGAGCCATGGGTAGATCTCTAAAGCTGACATTACATTACAAAATTAAGGGCTGACAACCCTATTACTCATTTACAACTTTGCACTCTACGCCCACAAAATGTAGAGTCTTTACATCAGATTTACAACTTTTAACCAAAAATTGGGCTTTAAGCCCTAAAACTTTCCTTAGGCGATCATGCGCCCAACAGGCCCCCCAACACAAACATCATGACTCGCCCTCGAGTCACTCTATTGGTGCGGAGATCTTCACGTAGAGCTATGCATGGACTGTTGCAAGATCAGCAACTTACTGAGCGGCTGCCCGGTGCACTTCCTGGGCTTGCTATTCAGAGACCGCGGTAGTTGAACTGTTGCCCTGAATCTATTCCTGCATTCCCTGCATCTGCACGAGCTTGTCTTCAATCAAGGCTGTAGTGACGAATGCCTCATCAATGCATGGTTGCATGCGTGCCTTCAAGACAACTTCCTTGCATCGAGCAACATCCACCTACTCCTTGAGTGCTTTCGCCTTCTGCATCCGCACGAGCCTTTGTGTAAGGGCCACCATCTGCACAATCCCTTTTATATCATTGTACTTTTGTTGCAGATCACGTGCCTCTATTTCTAAGCGTTGTATGTTCAGGTCCTCCTATATACTGGTAAGGACCTTAAACGACTCTTCGAACAGTTTGGTGCAGTCCTTCACTACACTGTTGATCTCTGTTATTCTTGTTGTAATGGCACTGGCACACTGTTCCCTCACCTCTGGTGGAGTTGAAGGTTGCGCCTTCAATTGTAGCTCAGCTATCTAAAGGTTCAGTTCCAACTGAACCTTAGCCATCTCTTCTTTTGCCTTGCGCATCCCTGCTTCTAGTCTCTAGATGCGCGTCTTGGCTAGTTCCTCTGCTGGGATGGCCAACTCATGGACCATCCAGCAGGCTTCCTCAACCACCTACATTAGCTGACTATTCTTGTCACAACCTCATCGCACTGCAGCCTCAATTTTTCAATATTAATTCATTGCTCTCTCATCACCTAGGACGCGCAACCCTCCCTTGCCCGTAGTTCTGCAGCCACTCCATCCTGCAGAACATAGAGTGTCTCCCAAGGGAGTGCAGCCATGTTTATCCCAACTCCCTTCAGCACACTTACCATAGGCCTATCGGTCTCATTTTCTATAACCAGTTCTCCCTCTGGCAGCACTATAGTGTTGGTCATGTGGGCATGCAACATTTCCTCAGTCGTGACTGTGCCTACTGCGAGGCTGGTTGATAGAGTACTAGCCTGAGGAGTGTGCACCTACAACTCCTGTATCTGTGCCCGAAGGGCCCCTAATACCATCTAGTTTTCCTCAGCGAACTACTAGAGGGCCTCTGCAATGACGTTCACATCGTCTCCCCTATGTCATGGAGATCCCCCTCAGTGAGGGTGATCAGGTCGAAAGAAGTCTCAGTGGCTTTCGACTTCTTCCGTGGCCCCACCTACTCTCTCGGGCACTGCAACTTTAGCTGTGTGGACGCTGTTTGTGGGTTTGCGCCACCTTCCTCTGTTTCTATCTCCTATTTAGGCGAAGGTGACTTCTGGCCCTCGCACTCCTTCTCTGCTACCTTTTGTTGTTCTTTTGCTGCCTTCACAACATCCCACACCGCTTGGGCCTTTGCTGCTGCTGCTTTGTTCCTTCTCTTCTCTGCCAACTGTGCCATCCACAGTTTTTCCTCCTCCTTCTTCTTCTGTGTAGCAGACTTCTTTGCTTCCACCATGGAGCTAGCGGGAGCACGCCACTTCGGTGGCCACGACTCAAGCACGACGAATATGACATCGTTGATGGCCAGGTAAGGGAGCTCGTTCCATTTCTTCCTGGGTCCTTGTGTGCCCTGATATATACATGATGGAAATCTACTTTGAACTCCGCGAAGCTTTGTAGACTGTTATAGATAGTGGGTGATACAGCTTATGGTTAATCCCCATTCTGATGTTCATCTCCATGAACACCCATAATATGTTATTGTCTCTGATCCTTTGCACATCTTTAGTTTCCAACAACGAAGCATACTTCACTGCCTCCTAAAGGTCTTGCGTAATTGTGGGGAACTGGCCATTCTCGGGCAATTCCCAAGCCACGAGCACCATGGATAGCAGAAGCCATGCATAGTGGAAAGTCTTCCCCTATTCCTGTGCCTCGCAGCAATTTTCTAGGAACTCCCTGCACAAGTAATCCGCCCAGTTAAACTACACCCCCTATGCGTACTGCGTGGCAAGTGTAACCACCGGCGTGGGTAGCTCATCTGCGCAGCACTTCTGCATAACCTTCCCAGCTAGTATCTGCGTCATGACTTTGACCATTGCATTGTTGATATTGGAGATCACGTACCCTTTCTTTTTCTTCTCCAGCTTGAATTTTTTCTTCATGGCCTCCGTGATGGCCAAATCATCACTTTTACCCTCAGATATTTTCGCTGGATCCTGGCCTTTGTAAGTGATCCATGTAATTCTATGAATTAGATGGTTCGTGATGGGGATGGGCTCCTCCAGCCACAAACACCCATCATGCACTAGGCAGAGTAGCTGCCTGATGACAAAAATAGTTATTGGGGGGTGATGGTAATGCGACACCAAGAGCAGGTTTAACAACCCTGCTTTCTCTACTCCTCGCAATGACTTGTGCAGCTCCAACTCAATGACTCCTGCCGCTATGTTTTTCTTCAACCGCATTAATTGCGTAGTTGCCAAAAGTGGGAATTTCTCATGGTCCGCGAGATCCCAATCTTCAAATTTTAGAACCAGCACATGTCCCAAGTGTGCTCTGTCAAAAATGATGTCATCAGGGAGCAATAGAGTTTGTAGAGATCTCTTGCTCTCATCTAGGTCCTTGGGCACCTATGCTTTCCCCTTCTGCGGAGGAACATACATGGGAAACTTGGTCAGAGGGTCCGTACCCTAGGTTTCTTCCTCCTCCTCCTCTTCTACAAAGATTTCCTCAAGGTCTTCCTCCTCCTCATTGGCTTCTAAATTGATCGCCTTCCCCTTTTCTTCCATGGTAATTTTAGTTCTCAAAGGGTTTCTAGGGGACATGCACACTGTACCATAGGTTGCTTGTCTTTCTCAGGTCTCGATGTGCCCGACAATTTATGGATTTTTGCGACTATCCCAAAAATTGCTGGGGCTTCTCCTGTCATCATGGCCTGTGCGGCCTCTTCAAAAATCATCTCTCTGATATCCATGGCTTCTTCAGAAGTTGCGATATTGATGTTCCACAAATCTATCAATGGCTCAGGCAAGTGCTCAAACAATGCCTTCGACTTCAAAAGATAAAACAGATCTTGGTTCATAAATCTCTGGGCAAGTAATAGCTTAATTCTCAAATGGTCAAGTGTTGTTTATTGGGCAGCCCTTTGCAATTTATAGCACCTTTTTAATTAAAATTCGACTATTCCCCCAAAATCTAGTCCATTAATGCTCCCTTGGCAGTAGATTTTCCCAAATCTAGCCCATAACGTTTTCCTTAAATGCCTGTCACCCACTCCATTTGGTCTCAAACCAAGCATCACATCATGAATAGTGATTGTAATGGTCACTTTCCAGCCAACTTGTGCAGCAGCGCAGCTACTCTTGCACTATCGCGGACCCTTTGATACCTCGCTACTGCACGCAGTCCTGACATCACGCAGATTTTGGGCATAGTAGTTTATAGTCCTGTACCTCCTTTCAGCTTCCTGAAGTGCTAAGATTGTGCTTCCTGTGGCTAGTCAGATGGTCGGGCCACCTGTGTATGGCTTCAATCGACTACCATTTACTTTTCCTGGGAAGAGTTCACCATTTAACTTCACCAACTTCACCGTGCCACCATCTGTGATCTCCTTAATAACAAACAGTCCCATCCAATGCATTTGGAGCTTCCTGGGTAATTTATCAAACTTACTATCATATAAAAGTACCAAATCATTCACCTTAAAGGTGTGCAACTTGATATGTCAATTGTGCCAAGCCTTTTCGCGCTACTTTTGTACCTTCTGATGAAATCCATCCAGAAATAGTTCTTCTTCAAGCTCCTCCAACTGTGCGAGCCTCTCCTCCAGGGCTTCGTGGTCCATCATACCTATGAGCGTCGTTATGCACAGACTAGGCATGATATACTCCATCGGCATTATGACTACCACTCCAGACTAGCCTAAAATGCATCTATCCCGTCAGTTTATTGCATGTTGTCCTATAAGCCCATAATACTGCAGGTACGCGTAGGTCCCAATCACTTCGCTACACATTGCATACTTTCATCAGCGTGGTCTCCAATACTTTGTTAAATGCCTCTACGGTCTCGTTAGCCTGTGGGTGATACGGTGTGCTTTTCTGATGATAAACCTAAAACTCTTCCGTCAGCGCACTGATCATTTCATTTAGGAAATGTGTACCACAATCGCTCATCAAGATCTTCGGACAACCGAATCGCATCAGTACGTGATCAAACAGAAACTTCACGACCGTTGTAGTCGTGCAATCTTTTACTCATTGCGCTTTTGCCCAACACGTCAAGTATTATGTTGTAGTAATAATATATCACACACCTACCTTTCCTTGTGTTTTGATAGGTCCTACAAAGTCAATCACCCACTTTTCAAAGGGCTGCAATGTCATTTGCAGATTCAAAGGAATCTCGTCCCTCTGCAATTGCTTATCCATTCATTGACATACATCATTTTCCTTGCAATGTGCTTTTGAATCTTGATGAAGGGTCGGCCATCATAACCCTGTGCAGAGAATCTTCTGTGCGATTTCTCTCCCTGCATAATGACCTCCTGCCGGCCCCCCATGAGCATCTGCGAGGATGCTACTTCATTCAAACTCTGGTACATACATTCGCAGTATCTCATCATTCCCCATCTTGTATAGATGCTCCATAATGACACAAAAATCTACTACATGCATCACTAGTTCCTTCTTCTGCTAGACATAGTAACCTTCTGGCGTAGTTCAAGTTGTTAGAAAGTAAATTATATCTTCAAAATGTCCATTCGCTACATGCACACCGAAAAGCTATGCGTCAGGTAGTCCTTCCTCCAAGCTAGTAGGTTCGTCCCCTGTCTCAATGTGCGACAGGTGATCAGGTCCTATGTTCAGTCATCCAAGCTTCATAACAACTTCAAAATCATATTCTTGGAACAATAAAAGCCACCTGCATATGCGTCCCCCCAACACAGGCTTATTGACCAAGTATTTCAGCGCAGAATGATCTGTATACATCTTGAAGTGTCCCCCTAGCAAGTAGTGCCAATATTTCTGAAGCGCGTACACCATAGCTAGTCCCTCGTGTTCAATGGTGGAATAATTCTTTTCTACTTTAGATAATCTGCGACTCGCGAATGTGATAGGGTGATCCAAGACTTCTCCGCCATCTTGTGTGAGTACTGCCCCCAGCGCTATACACGATGCATCAACATGAACATGAAATTCTTTCTTCCAATTTGGGAAGACAAGAATCGGTGCAGTAACCATCATCTCCTTCAATATATCTAGGCTTTTCTTACAGTCATCATCCCAGCAGAATGTGACATCCTTATTCAATAGTTTTTCCATTGGTGTGGTGTTCTAGGTGTAACTCTTGCTCAACTTTTTTTAGTACCCCGTATGTCCCAAGGTAGTGCGCAGCTGTTTCACATTGTGCGGTGCTTCCAAATTTAGAACCATTGCAATTTTTGCAGGGTCTACCATCAGCCCTTGTTTACAAACCACGTGCCTCAACAAGTTCCAAAATGAATGAGGAACATACACTTCTTGAGGTTGAGCCTGATTTGGTATCTTCGACATGTATCCAACATCAAGTGTAGGTTTGCTACATGGTGCTTATCCAGCCCAAATATAGTTCAGTCATCAAAATAGACCTCCAAGAACTTATGAATATATTCCCTGAATGCTGCAATAACCACACGCGAGAATATAGTCAGTGTGTTCTTCAATCCAAATGGCATGACAATGTATTGAAAGCAACCCCACTCCGTCGTGAAGGTTGTCTTGCTCCTATCCTCTAGCGTGATTCTGATCTGGTGGTACCTTGAGAACCCATCAGTGAAAGAATATACCTGCTGACCTCCTACATTGTCCAACACCTCATCTGTGAACGGAGTTGGGAATGGATCATGTACACACACGTCATTCAACTTTCTAAGATCCACACATATTCTTATTTCGTCCTTCTGCTTCTTCTCTTGTACCACCATCGAGCTTACCCAATCAGATTCCTCCACATGCTCAATGATGCCTGCCCCAAGCATCTTGTATAATTCTATGTAGATCTTTTCCTTGTATTTTGGATTTAAGCGATACAACCTCTACTTAACTGGCTTCGTTTCAGGTTTCAAAGTGATCTTCATTGCCCCTAAATCTCTGATTATTCCCTTTAAAATCCATAAACTTGGTCGGGAATAAGTCCTGATATTTGCGGAGTAATTCAATGACCTTATCCACCGTCATGTCGTCCCAGTAGTCCCCAATCTTTCTCGAATTTAGGTTTCACCTCTATACGAATATTCACCTACTTAGTCTTCACTAGCGTGGTTATGTCAAGATTCTCATTTGACCTTGCACTGACCTTCTGTCTCTAGAATATTAATTTTCTGCGGATCTTCATCCTCTTCCTCTGCAGTTACATTATAACACTCCAGCGTGCAACTTAATTGAGCAGCCCATTCATGCTTAATCGACTCTACCAGTTCCTGTGGCATCCTAAAGATGGTCGCTTTTACTTCTTGTAGTGCTTCATCAATACTATCCCACCCATCCTCAAAATTGAAGGTCACCGTGAACCCTTTGCGCAGAACATCCCATTCACTCATCTCATGGTGGAGTTTTGTTTCTATATACTAGTTCATTGGTATAACATCTAGGTTGTGAAAGAACAGGTGCACCCACTCAGGTTGTGGCTTTTCCCTATAGGCCTGCATCCACTTAGCTAGATGTGTGCTTGGATCATCCTACCCATTGTATTTTTCTGTCAATCACATTCTAGGCTTCCCAAACCATGTGAGCATCATCCTCCTACATTAGCGCTAGTCATCAAAGCTCCCTTTGTGTGTACCCCACCACCTCATGGGCGTAGCGCGCACTACCTAGTTCAAGGCCTGGAAGCACTGCTTTTCTAGCACCTCCCTTTCAAATTTGTCCAAGAAGGCATATACCTAACTTAACCATCATAAGTAGGAAAATGTCTCATTTCATGCAATGATCTTGTCATCATATTGCAGTTAAGCGTGGTTACCTCATGTAACTAGTTCTACCATCGCTCTGTCTCCTCATCAGAATCCGAAGTACAAGAGCTCTCGCGCTCCCATGAAATTTTTCCATCCACTGTGGGATTTACCTAGTCTTGCTCTCGTGCGGTTATCTTGTAGATGCAGTCCAGATCATCATCACTTTCATAGTCGCGCACCATCTCCGTATAGCACGATCCTTCAGCCAAGTCCAGGGGTATAACTACGCGTAGAGATTTATTCTCAAAAATCACCTTGCGCTTCTTCAAATTAATCAACCCATTCATATTAGTGGCTCAATCAATTCCTAAGAGCACGATGAAGGGATTGATATCATTAACAATCTCTATCACTTCAAAGTCTGCTAGCGCGCTCACTCCCTCAGTATCCATGTGATTCCCTGCAATCACCCCATGGGTATTATCTTCTGCTGGTTTGCCATTTGCAGTTGAATAGGAGACCACTGTAGCTTAGGTAACCCCATTCGCTCCCATGTTTGCTTCGACAGAACAATTGCGTCTGATCCTAAATCTAGAATTACTTGGTCCATTTCATATTCTCTAATTTGTGCAATTAATCTCATTTCTCTCCCCATCCTCATCTTATGCTTTCCAATCTTCTGGACTACGTGCGGTTCTCCTGGCGCAGACCCAGTGCATCTGTTAATGAGTTCCTGTAGTCCCTTTACAACCTTACTATCACGCAGTAACTTCATACATGTTTCCAGGAACAACATGAGCATAGATGGGTCCATCTCTGGCTCCGGTCTATCTTTGCTTCCTAAAGTGGAGGCATCAGTGAAGCTCTTCTTAGCTTCCATAAAGGTTTCCCGAGTGCAGTCCATATCAAACTCTGCTTCTTTCACCAGAGCTTTGTGAACCCAAGTACTATCTTCGGGTTGTTTGCCTTTGTCATCTCCCATCGCAATTCCACTTTGTAGCATAATGTTTACATTTGGATATTTCTCACGTGGCTCAGACCTCATCATCTGCAGGTTCTGAGTTGGGGGAGGTGGTAGCAATCCCTTTTCGCTTATCCTAGCTATCAGCATAGGGCAATCTTCCATCTCATGATCAAATAAGGTATAATGCAGACATGATGGATGCGTTGGGGTTCATACAATCACCAGAATAATGTCCTAGCCCTCTGCAATTGTATCATAGCGGTTGTCTACGACCTCTTCTAGGTCCTCCTCCACCTCGACCTCGTCTGCAGCCCTAAAATCCTGTTTGCGCCACTCCTACATTCTAGTCTAGGGGCCATGTTTCACCTTGAACTCTGTAGGTGGGAGTTCTATCCATCATTGTCTCAAAGCTTCTACAAGTGCACTCATGATGTCCCACCGACCTAAAAAAATTATAGAACAATTGTTGTGAATTCTGCATGTACTTCTGTAAAAAATGGCAGCTGTCCATAGCATGATTTCCACCTATTTGATAAAGTGCACACCACAAAGTAGGTGTCGTGCTAGGTCCTGCTTGCGCTTTCGACCTTAACGACATTGGTCCTCCTCTTGTGAGGTAGTTTGTGAACACTAGGCAGTGATCCTTATCCTGACCCTGACCCTTGCATTTTACGCACTACACCTCTTCGCTCAATTCTGGCTGAGCTGTCTTGTCCTATTTCAAACTCTACATCTCAAGGCATAAGTTTTTCAATTGCACGTGGATCTTCTGAACTCCCTAGTTAGGATCCTACATTGGGTTCTCATGAAGCATCATCGCATTATCTAAGGCCTTTACCTGAGTCGTTAACTTCTGTTGCAATAGCGCGCTCCTCAAATGTGGCATTAGTGACGCTACAAACCATTCATGGTGTTGTCCATCTGTCAGATTCATATTAGCTTCACGAATCGTACACTTCATCCTTTGATCCAGATCCTAAGGAGTCTCACCTGGTAGCATTTTGATCCCTTTGAACCTAATAATCGACTGCGCTTCTGACTTCAGCCTACTAAATTCCTTATTTATCTCAATTTGGATATCTGTGATTCCCACATTCGGATTGTCCTTTGAGTGCTTAATATACTAGGTCAGTGCATGATCCTGCAGGCTGCTAACCAGTGTCTCTTTCTTTATATTGTCATCTGTAACCCCTTTCACTTCCCATATGGCTCTTACCACAAACCAAAATTGGTCTGGATCTTCATTTTCCAATCCCTTGAACACATGAAACTTTATTGTGCTCGCCATATTGAAAGGCAGTGGTGGCAGAGGTGGTAAGGGTGAAGATGAAGGAGATGGCGCTGAAGCTGGTGGTGGTGTGGGTGGGGGTGGTATGTGTGGAATTCTTTGCCTTATCAAATAGATTGCACTTCATGGAGAGACCTTCACGAGCTCTTCCTCCTGCCCTTACAGAGGTGAAATCAAAGGGATATTCTCTAGTCCCTTACTTCCTTTGTTCCTGTAGCTTTGTCCACTTTGCATAGCTCCAAACATCAAGGCAATTGCATAACACTCTTTTCACACAATAACATTTTAATCCAAGTATTTAGAGACTTTACGTACTTACCTCATGGTCATTTGAGAAAGTGTTGCTCTGCCTCGCTA
The DNA here is from genome assembly GCA_000404065.3 of Pinus taeda. Taxonomy (NCBI): domain Eukaryota; kingdom Viridiplantae; phylum Streptophyta; class Pinopsida; order Pinales; family Pinaceae; genus Pinus; species Pinus taeda. The sequence continues at coordinate 30,346 of APFE030759983.1, read as the reverse complement.
TAGCTGACTAAAGTGTCTACTGCGGAACTCAATAATGAATCCTCCTATAATCCAATCGACCCAATGATCAATAGTGCACACGATCTTATCCTCTGATAGTTCCAATCTAGACACCAACTTTGGGGTCCACACAATAGGACCATTGAGCTTCCACCTTCCTTGACTATCTGCTAGCTTTGTGATCCACTCGTACAACTCAGTAGGAAAAGATGCAAAGAATATTTCATGGACTTCTGTGTATAGGTAGGAGTCTAACCACTCTTCTTTTGTCAGTTGCAGATTCTTGTTCTCCTGCGCCGTGAACTCATGAATTCTCTTGTCCAACCAACCTTCAATTTCCTTCTTAGTTGGATTCTAATGATATGACATTAAACATCTCTATGCAGATTATGGTCCCGACAACGGAACCATTTGTCGTCTTGTTGGAGCCTGACGCAGGTCTGGAGTTAATTAGCCAAACAAGTCCCTACACTACTGGCCCTCTCAGCGACAACCCACAGAGCGGGGACTGAAGTCTGACCCGAAGCAGTATGGGGGGATGCTGGAACCAAGTTTCCGCACTCTTGAGATGTTTGAGGTTTTGATTTAGTCCAACTATGCCTAGCTTTGTGCAGGTCAATTCGTGCACTGTCCTGACCTGTGAGACCTTTGCGATCTGTTATAAACACCTTCGCGTTGCCCTAACCAGGGACTGAGGTGCTTTCACACTGCTAGGGTAGCGATTTGCGCTATTTCCCCAACTTATACCACGTATCTTACTTATCTTCTTACAAATGTTAGTTAACTTCACATAAACAGATACATTATCTTACGTTCACTTAATTAACACAATCATATATGTTCACACACCATATAGCAGTAAAAATTCAATTCATACCCCATATACTCAATGCCTAAAAACAGGAAATAGACACATAGAATTGATGCGAAACTTCTCTTTATTGATGCTTCAATGGTTACAAACTCGACTCACCCTGCACACTCAGCTGCAGGGGTCCACACACTTAGTTGTGGACTACTAGGCCTCTACGCACTCAGCTATAGAGCCTTCTCCTACTCTATGACCCAAAGACACAACTTTACGCTTAGATCTTTCACTATCCTTCTATCCCATCATCATTACTTCCATGAATGTTTTACAACTTAGAGCCTCACTCTATTTATACAATCTAATGGTCCATGGACCATGGGTATATCTCTAAGGCCGACATTACATCACAAAATTAAGGGTGGACAAAACTATGACTCATTTATAACTTTGTGCTCTGCGCCCATAAAATGTGGAGTATTTACATCAGATTTACAACTTTTAACCAAAAGCTAGGCTTTAAGCCCCAAAACTTTCCTTGGGGGATCCCACGCCCAACACACAGTGCCTCTCTATGCTAGGGTCTTAATTTCAAACTGGATCCACTATTCCCTTAGGTGTAATGCATAGGACTTAGCTAGCATCCTGTAGTGGATTGCCTCTAAAGATAGATTGGCCATGGTTGCCAATTAATTCTCTTTTTCTTGCAATTGTCCTTTCAACCATGCATTTTCTGCCTTTAACTGAGTTTTTATTATGGCCTCTCTACCCCTCAGGCTTCTTAGTTCTCTACCCATCTCTTTGATCTTTTCCTCCATGTGACCTATGTCCTCCACTCCCTTGGACTTGAAAATCTGCATCCATCTATGTGTTCTGGCTCTTTATTTCTCAAGCTGAAAGAATAATGGGATGGAATGTTTTTGTGGAATGACCTTGCCCCCTTCAATAAATTTGTAGTAGGAGTCAAGGTTAGGTTGAGGACTAAGTTCCCTTAGCTCTGGGTCCTCCTTCTTTGGTTCTTGTGGCATACTCCCTTCCTTATCCAATTTTTGAGTTTCCTGTAGGTTTAGGAGAGTTCCCTGTAGGATTTCCTCTACTTCCTGTAGGTCTTGTTGTGTATCCTGTAAGATGTCTTTTCCCTTGGATAAGGCAAATCTAGTCATAGGCCTTCTCTCATAAGTGATAGGAGACTTAGGGGAGGTTTGTGTTGAGGATCCTTCTCCTTGAGTTTTAATAAAAGGAGCCATCTTTTCCTGTTGTTTAGGTGAGTCTTCAATAATAATGGGAACCTTGGTAGGAGTTTGAGGTTTTCCCTGCCTTATCCTTGTACTCTTTCTTGTTCTAAAGTATAATTGGGTTTGTCTCTATCTTTTTCCTTTTTGTTTGATAGGGTTGCTAAGGGAAGTGAGGGTAGCTACTACCTCTCTCTCAGTGGTCTTTGGAGACACCTTGGGTGACTCCTCCTTGTCTTCTGCCTCCTCTTTTCCATTCCCCTTTTCATCTTTTTCTTTCTCTTCTTCTTCACCTTGTTCATCAATTTCCTCCTTGGCATATTCCTATGTTTCTTCACCACTTTCCTTCTCTTTCTCCTACTCTTCTCCCTCATCTATTTCCTCTTCAACCCTCTCTATATCCTCTGTTATTTCAGTTTCCTCTTCATCCCTTTCACTGGCATTAGGGCTTTTGTCATATGTGAGGGCTTTTACATCCTCCTTTGTCTATATGTCTCTGAAAGTTTCCCATGTGATAGGATTTGTAAGGTTGTGGAGGGCATCTTCTATTATGAGTCTAATTAACCCATGATGGGCCAACTGTTGGTAGTTTTCGTCCTTCACTTTTATGCTCATATCTATTAGGGATTGAAGAAGGACGTAGGGTATGCTGAGTCTATGGTGAGGAGGTGTAGCTGCTCCAAACCTAAATTCTTCAAGAAGCCTAAAGTGGTATCCATATACCACATAATACCTACCTTCACATGATATGTATTTTATAAGGTTGTAGCTTATTTCATTCCAGGGGTATGGTAGGCTTGCTCTTCTCACTCCATCCTTGTCTTCCATGGCCTCCTCTCCCTCTAGAAAGAATTCTTCTTTGCAGTTTGGTTATTTCCCTTGTCTTCCTTTCTCTAAGGCACTCCTAAGGGAAGTGTGGTAATTATGCTTATGAGTTCAGGGGTGAGCTCTATGGAGAGACCTCTCACCACAACTATGGCATGGGTCTTGGCCAGTGAAATGAGGGAGAGAGAAAAATCTCTGGCTACTTCATCATCATACCCCTTCAATTTCTTAAAGTACCCTATCCAATTATGCCTTGTGAATATTTCTTGCACAGGAGGCTGTTGGTGAATCATCACAATGTTGATGGGCTCCCTTCTATTTTTCCCCCATATCATTTTGTTTGGTGAATGGAGGAGCAGAGATGTATAATACAAAATTTTAATGAAGGAGGAAATGGGACTGAAGTTCCTGTGGATACAATTCCCTTATACAACTATCAATTTCAATCAAACTATAATATTTCTTTGTTCCTTTCACTTGGAAAAATGGGAGGAAATGTAGAGCCTACCTCCTTGCAATGCTTGATTTATCCAACTTGTGTGTTTCCTCCTCTGAAATAGCTCACTACCAATCTTGTAGACTGCATGACTATATCATGTAGGATTCTTGTGGGATCCTGTAGAATTTCCTATAGGATCTTGTAGGAGGTCCTGCGCAGGAAAAATGAAGTTTCCCTCTCTTGTACGTTGCTTGAGGGCCGAGAGCAACTTTGCAAAAGTGAGACTTGAGAAGATGAATGCATGTATGCATGGGGACCAACATTTATTTCCTCTTATGGTCGAGTTGAGTGAGGCGGTGTGCTGCCAGCCGAGGTTCGAATTTATATTTTTGGACCGTTGGTCCCCACTACCACATCATCGTTCCCCTAACCTCATAATCAAATCACACTTTAGGAATCCATAGTCTTAACTACTTTCAACCTCATCATTCGTTTCTTTGACTTGAGTGCTGCCACATGTGTGAGGACTAACTGCTTTGTCCTCGTTCACTGAACAGAGGTGGCCAAGTTAACTGGCCACCTTTCGCTTATAAACCAACTCGTTCACAATATTTACATATTTTGATTACATTATGCAAATGAGAGAGCGAAGTGAGATACTTACCTATGGGAACAATACCTTGTTGCAGTTTTTTGAAGAAATGAGGTGTTTGTTGTATATTGGTTGTATGTGATTTCTCCCTCTTTTTTATATATTTTCCTTTAATGATTCTCTTGTTGTGCAAGTACCTGGTGTTGAGGGTGATGATGTTGGTGTTTCTCTGGAGGAGCTTCTTCTACCCTTGGATCTCCATGCTTGAAACTTGCTGCAATCTATGATTTCTATTTTGTGGGATAGGTTGCTACAGGATTTCCTACGAAATGTCCTATAGTTGCTTCTCCCTCAAAAATTTTAATCATATTCTACTTTTGGGGCATGATGATGATGAACATGGACAGAGAGGAGGTATAGGGGTGTGTGAATAATGAAAAATAACCTTCAGGTGTTGTTCCCCTTGCTCTTTGGCTCATCTTTTCCCTTAATTGTTTTCTTGAAAACTGTAAAACAAAAAATGAAAACTAATTTTTTTAATGATGAATGCAGGGGTGATCAAGGTGGAGAGTGGTATGGTAATGAGATGGTGATGTAGGATTTTTTTTTGACATGGGCAGGTCATTTCCTTGCCCTAAGTTTGCTTCCTTTAGGATTCCCAGCTAATGTAATTCCTACACAATCATCCTGTAGGTTTTCAGGGGATCCTGTAGGTTTACAGGGAATCCTGTAGAAAACACAGAACCCTTGAAAACTGAGTCACATGAGTGAAAATATGAAAGGAATGGTAAAATGTTGAAGGATAATGAATGAAGAAATAAAAATATGAGTTGAATAGGTCCATTTTGATTCCCCATTGCTACTCTGATCGTCCTCCTGCTGACCTGCAAACAATATTTTCATATTTTTCTTTTCTCTCTCTATTTTTTTTTTGAAAACAGCCAGTCTATCTCCAAGAGGTTTTCATTCTAGTTGCTTTCCTTGGGCACCTCAAGAGAGGTTTTCACCCAACGATATTTTTATTTCTCCTATTCTTTTGTTTTGACACTGTTGGGCTGCCTCAAGAGGTTTTCAACCCAATAGTGGGACTCAGGCGCCTCATGAAGGTTTTCACCTCAGTCTCCTTATTTTATTTTTTATTTTCTTAGTGACTTCATGAGCCAGGAGCTGGGACATGCTCCACCACCATCACTGTTTTTTTGATACCATCTATGAACTCTTTCTTTGTCAATGACCTTTTGTAAACTTTCAATCTGTGCCCATTAACAAGTAAAGGAATGGCCTCTGCATCTATGGTTCTAATCTACACTAAACCATTATCATGACATCTCCCTATAACATAAGGTCCTAACCATCTAGTCCTTAATTTTCCCTTAAAGGCTTTATATCTAGAATCATATAACAAAGCCTAATCACCTTCTTGAAATTGCTTATCCCTGATGTTCTTATCATGCCATATCTTCCTCTGAATTTGAGTTACCTCTGTGTGTAGGATGGCCTGCATTCTGAACTCATCTAAACCATTCAATTGGAGAAATCTCTCCTTTTATGCATTGCTGAGTTATATATCTAGTTGGACTTCCATCCTCAATGTATTATACTCAAATTCAATGGACAACGGGGCCTTCTTCCCATAGACCAGCTCATAGGGTCTGAATCTAGTGGTAGTCTTCCAAGTGGTATTATAGGCCCAAGTGGCCTCAACTAGTCTATCTGCCCAATCTTTTTTGTTGCTTCTAACTACTTTGGTTAGAATTCCCTCCAGCGCTCTATTGGTCACCTCCACTTGCCCATTATCTTATGGGTGATAGGGGGTGGAGGTTCTATACTTAATCTTGTGCTAGATTAACAAGTCTTCAATCACGTTGGAGGTAAACTCGTTGCCTTGATTGGTGACCAGCTCTCTAGGGAACACAAACTTGTAGAATACATTATCCATTAAGAACTTAGCCACCTTCTCCTTTGTTGTTGCCTTGATTTCCTTGGTTTCAGCCCACTTAGTCAGATAGTCAGTGCACACAATGATATACTACTTTTTCTTGGAAGGAGGTTCAATAGGCCCAATGAAATCCATGCCCCACTTGTCAAATGGCTCGAAAGTCATTTGAGGTTGCAGAGGAATTTCATGCCTTAGAGTAGGCTTTCACATCCTTTGGCACTGATCACACTGACTAGTATATATTTTCACATCCCGGTGAAGAGTGGGCCAATAATAACTAGCTTGTAACACCTTGAATGTTGTCCTCTTTGCTGCAAAGTGACATCCATAAGGCCCATCATGACAGGTCATAAGGATTTCAAAGACTTCCTCCTCGCTGGCACATCTTCTCAGAATTTGATCCAGGCCTAGTTTGAAGAGGTTTCCCCCAATCCAAGTGATTTGGGCACTCTTCCTCACAATCTTTCTTTTCTCTTTGGAAGACAAATTCGGTGGGAATTGTGCAGATACCAAATAGTTTTCTATGTCAACAAACCATGGAGAGAGAACTGAAATGGATAATAAGTGTTCATATGGTAACTGATCATCAACCATTCCTTCCTCACCTGCAAGAAAATTTAATCTGGACAAAAAATCTACAATAACATTTTCCTTGCCGTGCTTATCAACAATAGTTAGATCAAACTGTTGCAATAAAAGTAACCATCTAATAATATGGGCATTCACATCAGGTTTATTCATTAAATATTTGATTGCAGCATGGTCAGTATGTACAAATGTTTGATAACGTGTAATGTAATTCCTAAATTTGTTCAATGAATTCACGACAATGAGGAGCTCCTTTTCGGTCACTGTGTAGTTCATTTCAGCCTTTGGCAGATTCCTACTGATAAAGTAAATAACATAAGGCAATTTTTCATTTATCTGGCCTAGAGCTACTCCTATGGCTTTGTGTGAGGCATCAACATGTATATGAAAAGGAAGGGCCCAATTTGGGCCTTGGAGAATCGGTGCAGTGGTTAAATTGTCATTTAGGGTGTCTAGGTCCTCTTGACAACTTTTTGACCATACAAACTCAGAGTCCTTGGCCAAAAACCCAAATAAAGGAGAAGCTAACTTGATGAAGTTTTTTATAAACCTTTGATAATATCCATCTAGCCCTAGGAAACTTCTGACATCTCTCTGCTTTTGCAAAGGTGGGACCCTTTGGATGATAGCTATTTTGTTTGGGTCCACCTGCAGTCCTTGATGGGATATTGAATGACCTAGAACAATCCTTGTAGTCATCAAGAACTCACATTTCTCAGGACTAAGGGATAGTTTCATTTCAATGCATTTGTTCAGCACCTTACCTAAGTTCGACAAAGCCTCCTTGAAATCACATCCATAAGGTGTAAAATCATCCATATAAATCTCTACTGTATTATGGACTAACTCGACAAAGATACTCATGACTTCTCTATGGAAAGTGGCAGGAGCATTGCATATGCCAAAAGGAAGGACCCTATAGGCAAAAGTACCCTAGGGACAAGTGAAGGTGGTTTTATCCTGGTCTTCTGGGCTGATCTGGATTTGATTGTACCCGTTGAATCCATCTAGGAAAGAGAAACAAATTCCTTGGCAGGCCATCTAGCACTTGGTCGATGAAGGGTAGAGGGAAATGGTCCTTCTTTGTGGCTTTTTTTAACTCTCTATAATCGACACAAATCCTTCACTTACCATTTTTCTTTGGGACCAATATCAAAGGAGAGATCCACTCACTACCGGAGATAGGGTGAATGAATCCCGCATCTAGTAGCTTTTGCAATTCTTCTTTGACTATATCTTTGAGAGTTGGATTCATCCTCCTTTGGGGTTTCTGAACTAGTTTACACCATTCTTTGATATAAATGTGGTGAGTACACACAAAGGGGTGCACTCCCTTCATTTCTTTGTAACTCCCAGAAAAGGCATCCAGATGTTCCTTGAGCATGTTGCTAAACATTTCTTCTTGGTGGACAAAAAGAGATGGATTGATCTTCAAAGTTCTCCCAGGATCGAGTTCTATGGTTTTGAAATGGATAGGATTGGAATAGGCTAAGCATAGATCAGTCTAATGGTTTTTATAGGTTTCCTTTACTACTTCCTCTAAGGACAATGTGCTGGGAGTTGGAATTTGGAGTATGTGTTCAATTAAATCATCTTCATCTGGTTTTTACCCTCCCATGGTTTTTTCTAAGGTATAGAGTTGGGTGAAATAAACTTCATCTTCTTCTTGCTCCTCTTCCAGCCATAAAGGTAATTCATGTTCTAGAGATGGTTGGGTTAGAGTATATAGGACTAACTCCTTGGACATATGACCATTCTTGATAGTTATATTCTGAAACCTGCAGCTAATGTAAGGATCGACAGTCGCTAGCCAGGGTCTCACAAGGATGATAGGCTAACCAATAAGCTCGGCCTTAGGCTAGAGAACTAGAAAATTTGTAGGGTATTACCAAGGGTCAATGGAGACCATCACATCCTCCACAATCCCCTCAAGGGCCACTATGGAGTAGTCTGCAAGTTGCAGGACCATTTTGGTTTTTCTCAATGAACCCTGGAGGTTGAGCTCGAGCATGGTGTCCTTGGTCATCACATTAATGGCAGAACCAAGATCTATTAAAGTGTGTGGGAAAATGGTGCCATTGATGTGCACATCTACTACACGGCTTCCAGGGTCCAAATACTTTGGATAGATTACCTGCCCCAACATTAAGTCGGACAGTTGTCCAATGACATTAATGGAAGGGGAATCTCTTCTTCACCTCCCTGGATGCTTGAAGAACTTCTCCTTGATCAACTTGTTGAAAATAGGTACATATTTTATATCTTGGAGAAGTGGAATTTTGACACATAGATTTTTCAATTCTCCTAGAAGTTCAGTCTCTTCTAGGGTAGGCTGGAGTGGTTGGGTTAATCTCTTAGGAAAGGGTGGTGGATTTACTTTAGGAATGCTTTCCTCTCTTTCTTCCTCAACCTCCATAGGTGGAGGTAGAGCTTGGTTTTCCGGGAGTACCCTCCCAGATCTCAGGTTGATTTCCTAAATCTCCACTGCATAAGCATGATAAGATGTCTCTCTATTGTATACTTGTTGTGTTTGTTTGTTGTTCGGGTTCAGATTTGGATGGGAAGGCATTTGGGGTTGTTTAGGTGGAGTAATGTATAAAATTAGTGTTTGAGTAGGTGGTGAAGGTAATAAAGCTAGAACATTGTTATATGGGGGCCTCAACCCCTTGCATTACACTAAGGTGGTGGCAGAGCATATGATTGAAATGACTGGCTGGTTGGTTGGGAATGATAACGAGGTGCAAAGAACCAAGGGGGAGGTGTATAATAGGAACGATGAGTAGGGGCCCCCGAAGAAGGTATGGATGTGGTCTAGTTGGGGTTGTAATATGCATGGGATGACCCTTGCATTCACTGCTGGTATGGTCTAGGCCCATGAGGTCTCCTTTGGTTTATGTAGTAGAGCTATTCAATTACCCCTTCAGCTCATTGATATATTGCTTTTAGTCTGGGTAGAGAAGGGCACTTGTCTCTGGAGAGGTTTTTTTCACAAACTAAGCAGATTTCAATAGAATTCAATGGACATTCATTCCTAGGGTGCCTTCTAGTGCATCTAGGGCAGAAAATTGCTAAGCCTCTCTTTGCTTCCTCTTGTTTTCTCTTAATGTGCATAGTGTCCATATGTAGGGCAAGGGTTTGCAACATATCACTCTTAAAATCCTCCAAGATTTTTCCAATTTCACCCCTGATAGATGAATTGGAAGAGAATAGATTGACCATAAGCTCACTACCCCTACCCTTTTTCCTAGCTGCCCTAGAATGGTTTCTAAAGAGAGTCTTGATATCCTCATAGGGAAACTAGTAGATATCCCCTCCTACCAAAAATTTTAGGATATCCAAATATCTTCCCTTACTCCTATAAGTAGGACTAGCTTTAGTGACTCAAGGTTAAGTATGCACCTGGCCCTTTTGTAGCTAAGTGAGAATCTTTCTTCATAATCTTCTAGGGATTCATTGTGCCCTAAGGTCATCCTAAAAATTTCCTCTTTAGTGCCTTTAGACCTATAGTAGTCTTGATACTTTTTGTTGAAGGCTTGCTGCATCTGAGCCCAAGTGGTGATGGTACTATCCCAAGGTAAACCCATGAACCAGCATAAAGTTTCATCCTTGAGAGTGGATGGGAATAGTTTCAACTTCTTCTCATCATTGGTGTAGTCATAGGTTCGGCATATCACAAAAAATCCAAATAGGAAAGTGTCTGGATCTTCTGAGGTCAAGCCATGGAAATGAGGAAAGGAATAGGGCCTTATATTCTTCGTCTTAGTATACCCATTGGTTTCCCTGAAGGGGAAAGCACCCTCAACAATTTCTCTATTTCCTCTATCATTTCTATTTTCAGCCATTGGATCAGTAGGAATGGGTTCTTCTTCTTCTTCTTCCCCTGTAGGTTCTTCAAATATTTGAAGTTGCTCACCTAAGGGTTCCTCCAATTCACAGCCACCAAAGAAGAGGGAAGGTTGGCTATTTGAAGCAGTGGAGATATTTGGAAAAAATTTCCCTAAGTTATCCCTATTCCTACGAGGCATGGAAATTTTTTTTGTTTTGTTTTGTTTTAAATTTTTTTCAAACCTTTAGAGTGATTACAAAATTGAAATTGCAAACTGAATGAAAACTAACTAATTGAATGAAATCTTACTTGTAGGATGGAAAGGAAAGAAAAGAATACAGAATGGAAAAGGAGGGAACTAAATTACTCTTGTAGAAATGAAACTACTAGCAGAATATCAGAAACAAGAAATGGAAGAAAGAAACCGGTAATCACATTTTACTCAAACACCTTGTTATAGCTCCAAATCTCACTATTATGGTTTCTGATGCTGCACTCATGGCCTAGGGAAACCCTTCCTTCCAGACCTGGTCCAAAATCTAAAAAAAAGTGTTTTATTCCCTGTACGCGACATTGCCCTGAGTTAAACGCGTGTATACGCAGGTTCATATATACCCAACCCGCGTATATGTATTAAAACACTTAAAAAAATATAAAACTCCTTATT
>APFE030759972.1:123418-167867 GCA_000404065.3 Pinus taeda | reverse complement strand
GCATCCCTTCTTCCAAAAAACGTCCTTGTTTCATCTCCGCTTCATGCAACGTTTGCCGAGACTATACTGTTGGTTGTAATTATGCATCCTTGTGCCATTCCGTACTCAGATTTATTAAAAGTTTTTTTATTTTTTTTGGTGGTGATGAGTCCCAATTTTTTTTTGTGACATTGGTTCTGGTCTCGGGTCGAAGTGGGACACATTGTGTTCTTTTGTGCATTGTATCTCTATCTCTTATTCTCTCATGGCGAAAAGCACTACTGTATTGCCTAAACTTGTTGGCACAAACTATTTTTATTGGAGCAAACACGTGCAACCCATATTCATCACTAAAGATTTATGGGAACTTGTAACTAATGGATACACTATGCTTTCTCCTGGTGAATTCAAAGCATTAAGTGATGATGAAAATAAATATCTCAAGGAAGTGATTAAGAAAAATAATAAAGCAATTTCACTTATAGGAAGCACTATTGAAGAATCTATATTTCCAAGAATCAGTTGTGCAATGTCATCTAAGGAATCATGGGATATCTTAAAGAACACATGAAGGTGTGGTTGTAGTTAAATTGCAAACATTAAGGAGGAATTTTGGAAATGCCCACATGCAAACCAATGAATCTATTCATGGTTACATCACAAAAATGCAAGATCTTGTTAATTAGATGAGGTCATTAGGTGAAGAAGCTCCGGAGAAAAGGCTAATTGAGAAGATTTTAAGAAGTGTTATGCCCAAGTTTCAGATGGCCACCACCAGTGTTATGGTCTTCGAAGACTTAAATACAATGAAAATTGATGAATTAAATGAATTCTTGTTAACTGTTGAAGAAAATCAACCATCTGAGCAAGTGGAACATGCCTTTTCTGCAAAGCATAGAGGAAGAGGAAGGAGCAGGGGTCAATATCATAATCATAATCAAAACAGAAAACAACAAAGTTCACAAGAAACTACATCTTGTTCGAGAGGTAGAGGAAGGAATCCTAGTCAATTCAGAGGAAGAGGCAAAGATGGATCTCGCGGAAGAGGACAAGGAAGAGATGGAGGCAAAAATGGAAGAAGAGGTGGAGGATCACAGTGTTATTATTGCCAAAATTTGGCCATCTTGAAAATGTTTGGTATGCAAAAATGCGAGATACGGAGCGAAAGTGTGCTAATACAGTCGTTGAAGAAACTAGGAATGAGAAGTTATTCATTTTCAGTTTGAAGGCACAAAGTGAATTAAGTGAATCATGGTATATTGATTTGGGATGTTCAACTCATATGACATGTCAAGAGGAGTTGTTTACCAAAATTAATGATAACTATTCTGGTATAGTCATATTTGGTGATGATAGTGTTTCTGAAGGGAAAGGGAAAGGCATAGTTGCAATACCAACATTGCATGGTAAGAAGTTAACTGAGGACACTTTGTTGACACTAGCATTGAAGAAGAACCTACTTTCTGTAGGAAAAATGATGGGGAAAAATAATAAGATAGTGTTTGATAATAAAGAGTGCTTAATCATGGATAAGTTGAATCAAAATGCACTTGTAGCAAGAAGTGAAATGACTGAAGACAAAACTTTCAAGCTCTCCTTTGATTCAAGTAATTCATAGAGTTTGAATACAATAGAGGAAGCAAATAGTGAGCTTTGGCATTATAGGATGGGACATCTGAACTTTCAAAGTTTGGTGCTGCTAAGAAAGTAGAACATGGTGAATGGTCTTCCTTATATCAAGTTGGATGATAAAGTATGTGAAGGGTATATTTTTGGGAAACAACATAGGGAAAGTTTCTCAAATAGAACATGGAAGGCTAGAGAATGTCTAGCGTTGGTGCATTCAAATTTGTGTGGTCCTATGGAGACTGCGTCTTTTGGAAAGTCCCGTTACTTTCTCACTTTCATTGATGATTATTCTAGGAAGACATGGGTGTATTTTCTGTAGGAGGAGTTTGAAGTGTTTTATGATTTTCTTGAGTTTAAGGCTTTAGTTGAAAAGCAAAGTGGTCTAAAAATTCTCAGCCTAAGAACAAATAATGGGGGAGAATACAAGTCAAATGAGTTTTTGAATTATTGCAGGAAGAATGGAATAAAGCGAGAGTTTGCCAACTCATACTCTCCTCAACAAAATGGTGAAATGGACCATAGCTGAAATGGCTAGGAGCATATTAAAAACTAAGTCTCTTGGAAATGAGTTTTGGGATGAAGTAGTACACACATCAGGATACACTCTTAACTGATGTCCTACAAAAGCAGTGTTGAATTGACTCTAGAAGAAGCCTGCTCGGGATACATACCAAGTTTTGCATATTAAGGTTTTTGGTTGCACTGCATATGCACATGTTCCCAAGGAAAAGAGGAAGAAATTAGATGATTAGAGTGTGAAATGTATCTTTATTTGCTACAATATTGAAACAAGATGCTACAGGTTGTTTGATCCTGAAGCAAGGAAGGTAATAATAAGCAGAGATGTTGTGTTGGATGAGCAGGGAATCTACCAGCCAGAACATGTATGGTTTGAATTAAAAAAAGATGCAATGAATATTGGTGATGAATCTAATTCCAATTCTATAGAGATAGATGAAGTTAAGAAGAAGCCTAAGTGGCTTGAAAGGGGACATTCAGAAAGCAACATGTTGGATAGAAATTTTGAAAGAAGGATTACTATACCACAAAGTTCTCTAGTAAATTATGCACTTATGGCACGAGTAATGAAAATGGATGAACCACAGGATTATGCAGAATCATCAAGAAAGAAAGAATGGAATGAAGTTATGGAAGCAAAATTGAATGCCTTGGTGAAAAATCATACATGGTACTTGGTCAAATTACCGAAGGGAAAAGACGTAATTGGCACTAAGTGGGTTTATAAAACCAAGTATATATCATATGGCACAATTGATAAGTACAAGGCTCATTTAGTTGGAAAGGGCTATGCACAAAAATAAGGAATTGATTATATTGAGATATTTGCCCCAATGGCAAAGTTGGATACAATCGGGATGGTTCTTGCATTAGCTGTATAATATAGATGGCCAATTTTTTAGATGAATGTTAAATCAAATTTTCTGAATGGTTGTGGAGGAAGAAATTTATGTATTGCAGCCTAAAGGTTTTGAAGTGTCAGGAAAAGAAGATTATGTTTATAAGTTGAAGAAGGCATTGTATGGTTTATAGCAAGCGCCGAGGTCATGGTATTCAAGAATTGATAAGTATTTTGAGGATCATGGCTCAGTGAAAAGTTTATCCGAGCCCAATATCTATATCTTTTAGTTAGGATAGGAGATTCTGATAGTTGTCTTATATGTTGATGATTTGATCTACATAGGGAACATTGGTGAACTATTTCAAAGTTTTAAGTCACATATGATTGCTGAGTTGCATTATTTTGTGGGTATTGAAGTTTGGTTGAAGGAAGATGGTATTTCATGTTTGTTGACACCTAATCATTGGGATTGGGTGAACATTTGTTAATGTAAATAGTAAATAATGGAAAATGAAGTGACATCGGGAGGTGAAGCCCAAGAGTCTTTCCCTCCTATATATAACCACGGGTAATCTTAATGAATAAGCAATTTGTTTTGAGGAGTTACCTCCTGCCTGACATGGTACCAGAGCCAGTTCCATTTTTGGCATTCCAGTATGGCCTTGTAACTCCCTTTTGCCTTTTTTTTCTCTACAGTCTGTCCTCTGCCCATCTCCTTTCATAGAAAATCTGTCCTGCCATCCATAATCTTGGCGTCCCAAATCTCTGCTCCGAAGACTGTCTTGCATATGAAATGATGTACACGAAAGTCTCTGCTGCTGAGCTTGAGAGTTGGTGAGCGTGGAATAAAAAAAGGATTGGAGCTATGAAGGATTGAATGTTGGCGCATTGAAGCTAGAGATGCTGTCTGGTATATCCGTTGGCATTCTGTCGAGCTCGTCAATACATCAAGGTGAATGCGTGAATGTAACTGTGTTAATGATATGCTGGAGTGTTGGCATGACTGCGTTGCTAAAGTTTGCGTTATTGTGTTACGGTGAGCCGGTATCGCTGTGTTCCAGGGATGAGAAACAAACCACAAATTATATCACCGCCCCTCATATACCACTGCTCCCTAAATTCTGTTGCTCTCCCCCTGATTTGCACAGTTAATACCTCCATAGGCCTTAGCGTCCATACTCCTGGTCCATATGCCTTGGCCTGCACAGTTAATACCCGGTCATAACGTGCCTCCCTCTTGGCCCTTCCCAAGTCATTTGTTATTGGTGTATCTGTCTTGTGGGCTGTTGGATATACCCTTGGTGTTATAGTGACAACCAATAGGTTTGATCTTGGGCCACACCCAACTTACTCCAAGTTACCGATTTACCATAGTTTATATATATATTAATTAATTATTGGTATTTATATTTATTATATCATTCTTCCTGAAATGTCCTATATCATATATGATGGAATAATGATTCATTTGAAATAATTAAAGTTGTTTTTAGTGAGATATTTGTGGAGACATTAATGCAATGACTAATGAGAGATTTGTGGACAATTGATGAGAGATTTATGGAGTGACTGTTGAGAGAATATAGGAAATGATTAAGAGATTGTAAGAGATGGCAGACGTATCCTCATGTATAAGTATCTGCTATTGATATTGAAAATGTGTGTGTGTTGTGTGCATTACTGTCAAATTATTTTTGCTCTGTTAGTTCATTTGCTGATGTATTTCTTCATCTGGTCTTAGAGCCTTAGAGTAATTTAAAACAAGAATTTGGAATAGAGAAGCGAATGGTGTCAATAATGTAGCATTTCCACACACATGTTCTATGGACTTGTGCTTACTTCTGACATCCACACAGAGTGCTTTGTAATTACGAATTGTTGCCAAAATTTAATTCTGTTACAATATGCTTCTATCAGGCACATTGTTTTGATAGTGTGAATGTGGGAGAATTGTTGTAGACCGTGTGAATGCAGATAAACGTGTGAGCATCCTGACATTGCTGCATGGTGCGTGCTGCTGCGTTGGAGAATTGTTGTGTGAAGAACCAATATGAAGAATAGAACCTGTGTCTGATGCATGTTTTAAGAACCTGTGTAAAGCAGCGTTGGATGTGAAGCAACATTAGAGTGTGTGGACTAAGCCTTCTATGTGAAGGATCCACAAGGACTGAGCTTGTTGTGTGCGTGCCTGGTATGAGAGAAGATTGGTATGCTTCATATTAAATTCTAAACACTCATTAAAATTGTGTCAAACTCAAAAAGAACTCTTGATTAAATTCAAAGCACTCCTCACAAAATAGTGTCAAACATTATTAAGAGCACCTTATATAAATTTTTTTCTCACAAATCATGTAAACTTATGTATGGAGAGAGAACGAGTGTTTAGTGCTATGAGAGAAGATTATTGTTTATGAGAAAAATGAATTTTGAGATTGTATAGAGTGTAGAAAGGAGATTATCTCTTATTTATTAACATTTTGAGTACAACGAATTGTTTTTTTTTGTTAGAAGGGTTGTCGAGACTATACTGTTGGTTGTATTTGTGCATTCTTGCACCATTTTGTACTCAAATTTAATAAAAGATTATTTTTTTTTGGTGGTGGTGAGTCCCAATTTTTTTTGGGACATTGGTTCTGTCCCGATTCGAACTGGGACACGTTGTGTTCTTTTGTGCATTTTATCTCTCTCTCTTATTCTCTCGTGGTGACAAGCACTACTGTGTTGCCTAAACTTGTTGGCACAAACTATTTTTATTGGAGTAAACACATGCAACCTATATTCATCACTAAAGATTGATGGGAACTTGTAACCGATGGATACACTATGCCTTCTCTTGATGAATTCAAAACATTAAGTGATGATGAAAAAAATCGCTTAAGTAACTTATTAAGAAAGATTATGAAGCAATTTCACTTATAGGAAGCGTTGTTGAAGAATCTATATTTCCAAGAATCAATAGTGCAATGTCATTGAAGGAATCATGGGATATCATAAAGAACACATATGAAGGTGTGGTTGTAGTTAAATTGCAAACATTAATGAGGAATTTTGGAAATGCGCACATGCAAAGTAATGAAACTATTGATGGTTACATCACAAAAATGCAAGATCTTGTTAATCAGATGAGGTCATTAGGTGAAGAAGTTCCAGAGAGAAGGCTAATTGCGAAGATTTTAAAAAGTGTTCTGCCCAAGTTTCAGATTGTCACCACCAATATTATGGTCTCCAAAGACTTAAGTACATTGAAAATTGATGAATTAAGTGGATTCTTGTTAACTGCTGAAGAAAATCAACCATCTGAGCAAGTGGAACATGCCATTTCTGCAAAGCATAGAGGAAGAGGAAGGAGCAAGGGTCAATATCATAATCATAATCAAAACAGAAATTAGCAAAGTTCTCAAGGAACTGCATCTCCTTCGAGAGGTAGAGGAAGGAATCCTAGTCAATTTAGAGGAAGAGGTAGAGATGGATCTCGCGGAAGAGATGGAGGCAGAAATGGAGGAAGAGCTGGAGGATCACAGTGTTATTATTGCAAAAAATTTGGCCATCTTGAAAGTGCTTGTTATGCAAAAATGCGAGATATGGAGCGAAAGGGTGCTAATACAGTTGTTGAAGAAACTAGGAATGAGAAATTATTCATATCTAGTTTGATGGCACAAAGTGAAGAAAGTGAGGCATGGTATATTGATTCGGGATGTTCAACTCATATGACATCTCAAGAGGAGTTGTTTACCAAAATTAATGACAACTATTCTGGTAAAGTCATGTTTGGTGATGAAAGTGTTTTTGAAGTGAAAGGGAAAGACACAGTTGCAATACCATCATTGCATGGTAAGAAGAAGTTAATTGAGGACACTTTGTTGACACTAGCATTGAAGAAGAACCTACTCTCAATAGGAAAAATGATGGAGCAAAATTACAAGTTAGTGTTTGATAATAAAGAGTGCTTAATCATGGATAAGTTGAATCAAAATGCAGTTGTAGCAAGAGTTGAAATGATTGAAGACAAAATTTTCAAGCTCTCCTTTGATTCAAGTAATTCATAGAGTTTGAATACAATAGAGGAAACAAATAGTAAGCTTTGGCATTATAGGATGGGACACCTAAATTTTCAGAGTTTGGTGCTGCTAAGAAAGCAAAACATGGTGAATGGTCTTCCTTATATCAAGTTGGATGATAAAGTATGTGAAGGGTATATTTTTGGGAAACAACATAGGGAAAGTTTCTCAAATAGAACGTGGAAGGCTATGTTGAAAAGTGTAACTAGGTTTGGTCTTCATAATGACATGTGTAATTGTGATTTTATGTAATTGATGCAAAGAAGAAAAATAAAATTATAATTGTAATGCTTGTCTCATGGATTTCATGAGCGAGGAATTTTATTTTTAGGTAAGGCTCCCATTGAGAGCCTGTAGGATTGGTGAAGAAGAAGTCTATAATAAAAAGTGTGAAAAAGGAGCCTCATAACCAACGAAGAGGAGGAAAGATAGAGCAAAGTCTTTAGCATTGTTTTTGGGTCTATTTTGGGCTGAATTACTCCACATGTGTGAAGTATATACGTTGTCGTTTGCAGAAGTAGTTGAAGTACTGCAGTCCCATTTGAAGGTCAAGTCTAGGAGAAGACTAAGGAGTATCTCAGGCCGAGTTGTCAAGGAAGCAACCTCCAACAAGAGCGAGGATAATCAAGGGTCAAAGTTGGTCAACCAAATGTGCTAAGGGTTTTTGAATTAGGGCCGAATAGGTTGTAGGTCTGAAGCAGAGAAAAAGGAAGCCGAATTCTGGAGGGTAGCCGAGAAGGAAGAGAAGTAGAGGTTGGACTATTGTTGACTCAAGCAAGAAGGATCTCATCAAGGAAGCTGTGTGTCTTGGTCTTGGAGTGGCAAATAGGTCAAGGGTCTTGGTCTTGGTATTTGTCAAGTGAAGTCTCTATAAGAAGAGGAATTTGTTTGGGTTTTCCTCTCAAGTGGGAAAGGTTTTGGCCCTGGCTAATAGCCTACATTCCGTGTCTCACAAGGAGTTATTATTAATAGAGAAACCACTTGATCTTGATGCCCTAGATTTCTCAACATGGGATTAGAGCTAAAGTGACAAAGTCAAGGAAGGGTATCTTATCAAGGGACACTCAAGGATCAAATCTCGAGGAAGGCATCAAAGCGAATCTAGAAGATCATCTTGAAGTCAAGATCTACAAAGGAAGTATCAAAAAAACCCTAGATCAAAGAAGTCTACACTAGAAAGAAGTCTTGGAATCCTCAAGTCATCTTGAGAGTCCTCAAAGACCCTACTCAAGTTGAAGGACTTATACATCAAGCTCCTTTCTAGAGAAGCAAGACTAAGGATGTTGTCATCGAGATTCTAAGGCGATCTCCCTCTCATTGAAGCAAGGTCCTTACCATTGAAGACATCATCAAGGAGTCATCATTGATCATCATCAACAAGGACATCACCATCAAAAGATCTAAAGTGATCTCCTTCTTTGTGGAGTCGAGGATCACTCTTGAAGAGATCTATCTTCATCAAGAAGAAGTTCTCTATCATCTTTATTATCATCAAATTTAAGGAGGCATGAAGTGGAAGAAGCATCTTCTCAAGTAAGTATATTTATGTCTGAATTTGTCAAAATGTCTTTTTGCAAGGAAAACAACAAATTAGTTGGGGCTTCAAACTATCTTGCATGGAAGAAGAGGACAAATCTGAATCTCATTGAAAATGAGGTTATTGAACATGTCAAAGGATCTATCACCAAACCAGTGAAAGAAGATGCTCAAGCACGTGCAAAGTATATGAAAGGGGAAACTAGGGCTCAAAGGATTCTCATAGAATCCATCAAGGATCCCCTCATTCCATATGTATCAAAACTATAAAACTCAAAAGAAATCTATGACAAACTGGTAGAGTTGTATTCTGTAAGCACTGCTGGAGAATTCATCTCATTAAGGCAAGAACTCTACAAGCGAAAGATGCCAAAAGAAGAAGGAATAACCTCATATTTTATGAGGATATCTGAAATACGGGATCAACTTCAAGATTTGGGAGAAGTCATGTCTGATAGAGAAATGACTACGGTTGTACTAAATGCACTACTGGAGGAGTGGGATAATTTTACTTCAAGTATTTATGGGAAGAAAGAAGCTACTCCATTCTAGGATCTATGGTCTCTATGCAAGATTGAAGAATCTAGGCTAAAGGCCAAATTTGATGTAGGACCAGGTGAGCAAAATCAAGCTTATGCTACAATGACAAAAAGAAAAGGAAAATTTGAAAAGTCTGGTTCTCATAAAAGGAAAAAGAACATGGCTAAGATTCAGTGCTATGGATGTCAAGACTCAAGAATATGGGCATTATAAAAGAGATTGTCCTAAGATCAAGAAGGACAATAATAAAAGAGGAAGAGAAGAAGCCCATGTCACCGAGGAAGTAGACAAAGCTTAAAAGAAGAAGTCCAAGAAAGAGGAAGTAAGAGATCTCTACTATGACTGAGATAGTCTTCCTCACCTAAGTTCTTTTCAAGTTCCTATTCTTAAGTCTTCTGTTGTAAGATATGGCTATCATGATTCACTAAGAAAAATGATGGGATGCATCATGGCATCATAGAAGCATTAAAAGAAAGAGCTCGTGACATCATCATAGAGAAGCATGAAAGATGGTTGAAAATGAAGAAATCACCCATGGAAGGATTTAGTTCTTGGAAACCTCATTAGTAACATAGGTGGTACTTATGGAAAAGAAAGAAAAGGTCATCTAGTACAAGGTTCATCATACAATTGTCAAAAGGAAACACCTGCTGGATGAGGATACTGAAGATCCTCTATTGGAATCTTCGTCAGAAGGTTCACCAATCAAAAGGAAGCAAGGGTTTCATCAAGAATTCCAAACTTGTGGAATTCATGGGATGGTGGTATGATGACAAAAGAGGTGAAGCAGATCAAGAGATTGAAGTTCTTTCAATCAAGGAAGCTGCTGAAGGAAGTCTAGTTGACATAAAGGAAAATGAGGTATGTATGCTTACATTTGGGATTGTAGAGTCATGTCATATGGTTGCAGGTAAACATAGATAAATGCTCTATTTCCAGAGCATGATCAAAAGAAAGGGATCTCCTCCTTTGAAAGGATGCAAGAAGGCATGGGTCACACATTGTCTAGATGAAATCAACATAATATGTCCTCTTATGAAATATGAGGTGGTTGACAGTGATTGGAGGATCTCTAATTAAAAGTTTTTGGGAAGAAAAATGCGTGAAGAAAGAAAGGAAGGAAGAGATCATGGAATATGCAACCATGGAAAAAGGAAATCAATATCCAAGGACTAGAAGATTTTGACTAGGATATCTCCATGAAAGATATGAAGACTTTGATGAAGTTTGAAAAAGAAACAGACCCTTGGTAGTACATATATTTTGGTGATGTGTCAATACATATGCAAGATGTGTTGAAGAAATTGTAACTAGGTTCGGTCTTCATAATGACATGTAATTATGACTGATGTAAATGATGTAATAAAGAGAACAAAATTATTGTTGCAAACTTGCTTCATGGGTTTCATGAGCAAGTGATTTTAGAATAATAGGATTTGTCATTTAGAGTCTATAATTAATGTCATGTATGGAGAGCTCTTCTTGAGCCTATGTTTAATGTATACAAGTCTATAGAAATGTTTAGAAACCCTCCAAAGACAAGCACAATCCCTCTTGAAGAAGTCGACCTTCAAATTCAATTAAAGGAAAATCATGTCAACGTGCATCAATAAACACATCTCTTGACACTGTCATGTTGGCTTTATACGTGGGTCGAACTACTATAAATACCCAACTAAGGTCTTCGCAAAAGGACAGTGAAGAACTCAGATCCTTCTGAAGTTTCAAAGGGCAGTCACATAAAGAATTTCGGTGGTCATAGTGAAGAAGTTGTTGAAATTTCTAAGTGTGACAGTTAGAAACCCTTCATGTACTTTACTGATTTATTCCTACCTACTTGTTCTGTTAATTAACAAGTTATTTACCATGTAAACACTAGAAATAAATACAAGTACATGCTCAACACATTATAGATCATCAACTGAAGGAAACAGAAACAAACACACAAGTGACACCGTTGTTTTTGGACTAATGTCCCTGGAAAAACCCAATGTGGGAAAACTGGTGCAACTATCTGAGGGTTTGATTTATTAAGCAGTTTCAAAATACAATCTGGGTGCCAAATCCGGCTTACCCAATAGAGAAAAATCTCGAAAGTAGTACCTCCTACTTGGAAGCAAATATTCCGGTTGAAACCCCTGATAATCACTCCAGTAGCTTCACATCTCTAATTTGCCCCACAAAACCCCAATGTCAACCTCTAGGGACAGCGTCAACCCTTTCTGGCCCAGCGTTTGCCCAACGTCCCTCTGGCTTGGCCTGCGTCAGCCTCTGGAGGCATTGCGTCAGCCCTCTGGCCCTCTGCGTCATCCACGCTGGCCCTTTGAGGCACTACACAACTCTTGGCTGGCTCTGCGTGAGCCCTGGTTGGCTCTGCGTGAACCCTTGGCTGGTTCTGCGTCCCTCTCTCTGGATACTATGCTGATCATCCCATTGCTATCCCTGCCTCTCTGCTTCTGTATTCACTGCCCCTCAGCTGCAACTTTGATCACTCTTTCAACTTTCTCAGCAAACCTAGCCCCAGAAAGTCAAAACCTTGATCTCTTGGTGTGTTCTCCAAGTAACCCTCAGCCTCCTCTTATACTTTTCTCGTTGACAAATCAACGACTGAGATTAAGTCCCTAAGCAACAACTAAGATTAGATCTGGCTTGATCCATGACTTTTGGACCATTCTAACACAGTTTTATATTAATTCACATTAATATTTTATTTTCCCTAAGTTTAGACTTAGGGACTCCATTAAAAATATTAATTATCTTAATATCTCCCAAACTGTTTAGAATCAGCCCAAACCCTTTCTGGGTATTGGAGATCTCATGTGCCTTAGCCTCTCCACCAATTTTCATGGCTAGAGCACATCCGATGCTACCCCAAATCAACACTCCCTCTTAGCGAGGACTATGCTCTAGCAATACTCCTCGCTGAGAATCACCCTGATCATCCGGCATTGGTCCCTGTGCTGATGCTAAGCCTGCTACCCATCATCTGAACTGCTGCATCCTATATTGCTACCCATGGCCTTGCCACTGCCACTATTGCATCCGTACTGCAACACCTTATCCTGTTGCATTGTGCTGCACATAGCACTGTCACTGCTAACTACTACACTGCAACCCAGTTACTGAGAAGTAACTGATCTTCCAACTCTGACATCTCTGTTGGGCTAGAGACACCATGATGCTGAAACTCCCTCTATCGTTGACAAGTGCTCCCTCTCTCACCTTTGCGTTGCTGTAACAACTCCATGCATCTCGCACCGTTGCACACCTCTCTGTGCCATCTTGCATTGGTGGAACACTCTCGTGCTTCTCGCACTGCTGCCTTACGCTATCCTAGGAATCCTGCACTGTAGCTCCCTCTGTCGCTCCATCCGCATCCGTCTCGACTGACATCCACCAGTACTGCTACTCCTCTTCGGGGCTCCCGTAGCAAGGTCTAATCCAAGAGGTTGGGTACCTCAAGGATCCTGCCCCTCATCGCCTATAGTTCGTCTGACTACAGCTTGATGTCTCCCCAATTCCGCTCAAGTGGTGTGTATGCACTCATGGCATAGTCATCATCTGTCTCCACTTCCTTCTCTGCCCTTGCTGGCGCAACCTTGGTCTCTGAGGCCTCTCTCTTGCTCTTCTTCCTTGGACACTGGGTCGTAGAATGACCCAGCTCCCCACAGTGGAAGCATTTGACCTTGGAGAGGCCCTTTTTCTTCCGTTTTTCCTGCTTTCCCTCAGATGCTAGCGCAACATCCACATCCTCCTCCTTGATTCTGATCCCCTTGCTGCTGCTTCCCACTTTTCTTAGCCTTTTGATCTTTTCTTGGCGAAGAGCAACCCACATTTCCTCCCAATCTGGAAGGGTCACCTTGTCCAATATGCTCTGGACAAACACCTCCCAGTCTTCTGAGACTGGTTCAGGGCTGTTTTCACCATCAATTCTTGATTTGACGTGGCGCCTATGGAAGTCAGCTGGTCTTGAATCTCCTTCAATCGACTGAGGAAGGGGTCGACCTGTTCTCCCTTCTGCATCTAGTATGATCGCAACTGATTTTCTAGTAACATCCTTCTTTGCACAGAAGTATGCTGGTACAATTTCTTTAGGGCCTCCCACATCTCATTTACTGTGTCCTTTTTGGCATTATGTGGTACTACATGGTCCTTGACCCCATCAAGAATGATGCTCTTGGCCCTCGCCATTGCCTCCTCGTACTTGTCGTTATCAGCTGTGTCAACTGGGATAGCTATCGTTCTCAAGATGAAGTGCTTGACACGATTCCTGTCTAGAACGGATAAGATTCTGGCCTTCCAGACTATGAAGTTTGAGGCTCCATCTAGTCTGTCCTAGTCTCTTACCCCGTTTAGTGCCATCTCGTTGCTCCTCTACTTCCCTCTTGGAAGTTCTCAGTGTGACTCTCTCTGAGCCTCGATTTCCCTCCTGGAAACCCTTCTCCCAATGTCGAGATGCCCCCACTCTGATTGCTAGTGCAGTTGCACCACTGATCCAGATTTCTCGGCTATAAATCCTCGATAGCACCTCGCTCCTCTTTGGCCTTGCCCTGTTAGGTACTGTTCTGACTACAGTACCCCACCGGCTCTGCTCTGCAACTTACCCACAGCCTCCTAAGCCCCATCAAACTGAAGGTTAGAGCTCCTAGGCTCTGCGCAATCCCGGCACCGTCAAATCAACTTCCTTAGCCAACTGCGTCTGCCCTCCTGGCCTCTGCGTGGCTTTGTGTGAGCCTGTCTTTGCCTCCCTCAGCCTCTGCGCTACCTCTTCCTAGCTCAATCTTGATGACGTAGGCACTGCGTCACCCCTTCCTTGCTGCTACTCTGCTAGGAACAACTTTTGTCACTCGGGACAACTGTTTTCTGCTGCTACTGCTCTGCTCGGCTGATGTCCGTAGTTATGCTGTGATCTACAACCACGCTCTGATACCATGTTGAAATTTCTAAGTGTGACATTTAGAAATCCTTCATGTACTTCCCTGATTTATTCCTACCTACTTGTTCTGTTAATTAACAAATTATTTACCATGTAAATACTGGAAATAAATATAAGTACATGCTTAACACATTACAGATCATCAACTGAAGGAAACAGAGACAAGCACACATGTGACACCGTTGTTTTTGGACTAATGTCCCTGGAAAAACCCAATGCAGGAGAGCCGGTGCAACTATTTGAGGGTTTGATTTATTAAGCAATTTCAGAATACAATCTGGGTGCCAAATCCGGCTCACCCAACAAAGAAAAGTCTCTGTAGTAGTACCTCTCTACTTGGAAGTAGATATTTCGGTTGAAACCCCAGATAATCACTCTGGCAGCTTCACAATTTTAATTTGCCCCACGAAAGCCCAACGTCAGCCTCTAGGGACAGCGTCCGCCCTTTCTAGCCCAATGTTTGCCTAGCGTCACTCTGGCTTGGCTGGCGTTAGCCTCTAGAGGCACTACGTCAGCCCTCTGGTCCTTTGCGTCACCCATGCTAGCCCTTTAAGGCACTGCGCAACTCCTGGCTGGCTCTGCGTGAGCCCTCGCTAGCTCTGTGTGAGCCCTCGCTGGCTCTGTGTGAACCCTTGGCTGGTTCTGCGCCCCTCTCCGGCTACTGCGCTGATCCTCCTGGTGCTATCTCTGCCTCTCTACTTCTATATTCACTGCCCCTTAAGTGTAACTCTGATCACTCACTCAACTTTCTCCGCAAACCCAGCCCGAGAAAGTCGAAATCTTGATCTCTTGGTGTGTTCTCCAAGTGACCCTCAAGCCTCCTCTTATAATTTTCTCGTTAACAAATCAATGGCCGAGATTAAGTCACTAATCAACGGCTAAGATTAGATCTGGCTTGATCCATGACTTTTGGATAATTCCAACACAATTTTATATTACTTCAGATTAATATTTTATTTTCCCTAAGATTAGACTTAGGGACTCCATTAAAAATATTAATTATTTTAATATCTTCCAAACTATTTAGAATCTGCCCAAACTCTTTCTGGGTATTGGAGATCTCATGTGCCTTAGTCTCTCCCCCAATTTTCGTGGCTAGAGCACATCTGATGCTAGCCCAAATCGATAGAAGTTTCGAAGGTCTGTCCATAGGTCAAGAATTTGGATCTCTGTGTTTTTCGGATGGGTACCACAGATGAAGTCTCGGCCTCCTCACATTTTTGGTGATCAATGTGTCGGCATACTAAACGCAATCACAATCTCAACATATTTGTGATGAGGTGGATCTAGGTGGTCTCACAGTAACACACTCTCGACATACACTCTAGACGCAGTCTCAGTCTCGGCATAACCGTGATGAGGAGGATCTCAGTGATCCCACAGTGATACACTTAGTCTCGACATACATTCTAGACGTAGTCATGATCTCGGCATAGTTGGTCTCGATCATGATCTTGATAAAGATCTCGGTGCAGCTCTTGTAAATGCATATACATATCTCAGTATAGAGATCTCATTGTCTTGATGAAGATCTCGATGAAGGTGCAACAATAATGATCTCGGTGGTGTAGTAATGATGGCCTTGGTGTTGCAGCAGTGATGACTTCAGTAGCAGTGATAATGATCTTAGCAATGATGAAGAAGAGGATTGGTGTCTTGGCCTTGGAGTGGCCAAATAGGTCAAGGGTCATGGTCTTGGTATTCGTTAATTGGAATCTCTATAAGAAGATTTTGTGCGGGTTTTCCTCCCAAAGGGTGAGAGGTTTTGGCCTTGGCAGAAAGCCAACATCTTGTGTTCTGGTCTCTTTTGTTTTGGTAACTATTTGATGAAGTAAGAAAACACACTCTAATAATAAACGAAGATTGTGCTAATAAGAAAGAGTAAAAAGAACCTCACAGATAGTTATCATCGTGAGAATAATCTGATTAACCTGATTGCCCTAGATTCTTCAACAGGATGCTGATGCAAACTAGGATATGTCATGATGAAAGACCATCACAAAGGTAATTTTGATTTAGTGTTCGTTTCTTACTTGTGAACAAATATCTGGATGGGCTTATGTAGGGCTGGCAAGGGAAGAGCTATGGATATATCTCACCACTGATGTCTATGTAGCTGCAACCATCTGAATCTATGTCACCTAGATCATAAATTACATTACAAACTTATTCAGATTTCTTCTTGAAATATTGAAGCAAATTACTGAAGCAGCCTACACCAAATTAAATATGATTTTGAAACATAGAAACTGAGCAAGGAAAATCAAACACATAGGATACCGTTATTTTTGGACGAATGTCCCCAGAAAAACACAATGTGGGAAGATTGGTGCAACAACTATGAGGGTTTATTATCATTAAGAAGTAGCAAATTCTGAATACATCTCTGAATACCTCACATGTTATTCAGTTACAGAGAGAGAAATACTTGGCAAAGCTTTGTGGGATTACCTCACACAATCACTGAGAAAAAGTCCCTACTAATTCGGCTGCTGGATGAGGTGCCCCTGGCAAGCCCTGCATTGCCTCTACGCTATCCGAGTGTCAACCCTCTCAGGCACAACGTCATCCAACTGGGGAATCGATCAGTAGCCCAGAGTCACTGCTCTCAACCTTTCGGTCTCACACCCCAACTTCTGGCTGCTGAAATTGACTCTCTGCTCTTATTTTCGACTCTCTCTCTCCCTCTGCGTTGCCTCTGCGTGGCCCTGTTGGCCTAGCATTAGCTGCTGCGTGAGAGTTGCTGGATCACTCTCTGCCTCTCTCTGCTGATGATTCTCCGGCTGAGAATCTCTCTCTCCAGAAGCTATTATCCCTGACCCTCTGCTGCAAGAAGTCTCCTCAATCGAGTTTTCCTCCTAAGAACTTCTCACTTCAGAAAATCGATTTCTTGATCTCTCTTGGTGTCTTTTCCAAATGACCGTCAAGCCCCTTATATCTTCCTATTGGACAACCAACGACCTAGATTAACTCCTAATTAAAGGCACAGATCGTTTTGACTTGATCTTCGTCTTTATCTAGAAGATTCACCCACAATTAGATTAATACCCATTAATATTTTAATTTTCCTAAGTTTAGACTTAGGAACCCCATTAAAAATATTAATTATTTTAATATAATCATCTTTGGGTGGAATTTCCCAAAACAGTTTCTGGGTTCTTTGGAATGAATGTGCCCAAGCCTCCCTGCAAAATTTGAGGCCTAGAGCACATCTGATGCTACCCCAAATCAACACTCCCTCTTATCAAGGAATGTGCTCTAGCAATATACTGTTGCTGCATACTGCTTTGACTCTGAAGCATCGTCCTCTGTGCTGCTGATGTTTGACATGATGTCCACCAACTATTGCGCTACTGCTGCTACTATATTGCTGCCTTTGACATTGCCACTGTCAATGCTACATTTGTATTACAACTCCCTCTCAAATGTTCCATCTGCTATGTTGCTAGCACTGCCACTGCTAACACTGCATTCGTACTGCAACTCAGTTGCTGAGGAAGCAACTAAAAAACATCCAAAATTACTGGAATAACTATGTTCAGTATGATACCATGTGATTGCTGGAACTGATTGCTGCTAGTCTCTATGCTGACCCTTTGAATCTACTGCGTTACTACTGGCCTTTGGTCTATGCCATCTGCACTATTGCCAACTCTGCTTTGTGCTACTCATATTCTGGTGCTCCTAGCCACTGTAACTCTCCCTGACACTCCTTGGCACCATCCAACACCAGTCCATTCTGCGATTGCAAAACTGGGCTCTAGTAGCAAGGTGTTGATTCAAGAGGTGGACTCGTCAAGGATCCTGCCCATTTGTAGCTCTTTTGAACTACAGTTCTAAATCAACCCACCTCCCTCCTGGAGGTATCTTGGTTGTCATGGCGAGCTCCTCCTCTTATTCGATCTTTGCGGCTGCAACCTTAGGATCATGCTTCTCATCCTTGTCCTTTTTTTTATCAAAGGACACTGGGATGCATAGTGGCCCATCTCGTCACATTTGAAACACTTCACCTTGGAGATGTCCTTTTTTCATCTCCGTTGCCTGTGCTGCCCCTTCGATGCAAGGGCTGCATTATCCTCCTCCTCTACTTTGGGCTTCGAACCACTGCTGCTGGTGCTTCTGTCAAGTTTGACCTTGACTAGGTCTCTCCTCAGCTCCTCTTGTTTTAGAGTTGCCCACATCTCATCCCAGTTAGGCAATGCTGCTCCGCTCAGGATACTCTAGACAAAGACTTGCCATTCATCCGAGACAGAATTTAGGGCCAGTCTCACTAAATCTGAATCTTGAGGTGTATGCTTTGCAACCGACAACTCATCACGGGTCTCCTTCAGCTTTGTGAGGAAGGGATCCACATGCTCTCCCTTCTGCATCTGCGTAGATCTCAACTTTTGTTCCAAGTACATCTTCTGCTGCTCGGAAGATCCCTAATACAATGTGGCCAAAGCATCCCACATCTCCTTAGCAGTTGCTCTGCTAGCAACATAGCACACCACGTGATCCTTAACTCCATCCAGGATCATCCTCTCGGCCATTGCCATCTCAACCTTGTACGTCTTTAGCGGATATGCATCTGCAGTTTCAACTACCACACTATCAACATATGTCTTGAGGGCATGCTCATCTAGAAAGAAAGACATTTTAGCCTTCCAGATGACGTAGTTGGATGCTTTGTCCAACTTGTCCTGATCCCTCAAGCCACAAGTTTCCATATCCTCTGAAAACTATCGAACAACTCCCTCTTTCTCCCTACTACGTAGCTCCTAGGCTGGCTTATGCACTCCCTGATGGAGCTAATAAGTCTACTGCTCTTCTGCTTCCCAACAAATGAGAAATACTGATTTCCTCGACAATAAATCATTGAGGAAGTATTCCCTCACTATGTGATCTGCTTTCTTCTTTTGAAGACTTTTCTGCCCAATACTCGGCTTGCAGAAAACTGCGTCCCTCTAGCTCTACACTGAGGCTCTGCGTGGCTCCCTCTGCCTTGGCAAATTCTTGATCTGATAGTCTTACCTCTTTGTCGACTCACTCAGAGAGAGACAACCTCGAAAATATAACCCTCCTAGCTAGAACTGCGCAATCCCTCAAGGGATTGGAACTGCTACTTGTTGCAGCAAGTTGGCCCTTGCTTTAGTGTTAGATCTGCTCTTCCTGTTTCACATCAACAACTCTGATACCATGTGAAAATTCCTAGTTCTAACAATCTCAGGAATCCTATTGCAACCAACTGAATCTACTTCACCTAGAATGTAAATTACATTACTGAAATATTGAAGTAAATTACTGAAGCAACCTACACCAAATTAAATATGATTATGAAACATAGAAACTGAGAAAGGAAAATCAAACACATAAGACATCGTTATTTTTGGACAAATGTCCCCAGAAAAACCCAACGTGGGAAAATCGGTGTAGAAGCTCTGAGGGTTTATTATTATTAAGCAAGAGAAAATTCTGAATACATCTCTGAATACCTCACAGGGTTATTCAGTTACATAGAGAGAAATACTAGAAAAATCTTTGTGAGATTACCTCACACAATCACTAAGAAAAAGACTTTGCTGATCCGGCTGCTGGATGAGGTGCCCCTGTGCTGTCTCTGCATTGCCTCTACATTGTCCAAACATCAACCCTCTCAGGACCAACATCACCCAACTGGGGAATCGATCAGTAGCCCAGAGTCACTGCTCTCAGCCTCCCAGTCTCACACCATGACTTTCGGCTGCTGAAACTGACTCTCTACTCTGATTTTCGAGTTTCTCTCTCCCCTCTGCGCTGCCTCTGCCTCGTCCTGCTGGCCCAGCATTAGCCTCTGCGTGAGAATTGTTGGATCACTCTTTGCCTCTCTCTACTGATGATTCTCCGGCTGGTAATCTCTCTCTCCAGAAGCTGCTATCCCCACCCCTCTTCTGCAAGAAATCTTCTCAATCGAGTTTTCCTCTTGAGAACATCTCACTTCAGAAAATCGATTTCTTTATCTCTCTTGTGTGTTTTCCAAATGACCCTCAAGCCCCTTCTTATATCTTCTTGTTGGACAACCATCGACCTAGATTAATTCCTAATCAAAGGCTCATTTTAATTTTCCTAAGTTTAGACTTAGGAACCCCTTTAAAAATATTAATTATTTTAATATAATCATCTCTGGGTGGAATTTTCCAAAACGGTTTTTGGGTTCTTTGGAATGCATGTGCCCAAGCCTCCCAACAAAATTTGAGGCCTTGAGCACATTCGATGCTACCCCAAATCAACAATGACATGATTGACTCATGGATGAAAGTGATGGATGGTCTGTGCCCTACGACGAAGTCCCAAAACATGAAGACTCATGAATAAAGAAAATAAGTTCATGATCGTGAAGAGTTCTTCAAGCAACTAGTTGTCCCATTATCTCCACCTGAGGAGTTGTAGCTCCCTAATTAAGAGGGAGCCCGGAAACAAGTTTCTTACTTGGTAGAAACTTGGAAGCAAAACTCCTAAGCCAAGAGGGAGCTTAAGTACATTCCTTTTGTAGGAATGAGTACATTCCTTCATTGGAATAGGTATGCCCTCCCTAATTAAGAGGGAGAGATAGACACATCATTCTTGTCTTCACTTGGGAAGATAGAATGGAGGATTGCATAAACATCTGGCATCCGATGCTCTTTGAGGATGAGTTAGGGCATCTAGGATAAGAGTAGTCGTAGAGGACCGATATTCTTTGAGGACTTGGAGTCAAAGATAAGCATAGCCCTGGTGGAACACACCCTGAGAACTTGGGTGGAGTATGTTCCGAGAGAGACATGATGACGGTGTCTATACATCATTGGTCTTGCCAACATTGAGCTCAAACCGTGTGGAGAGATAGAGATGTTAGTCAAGCCCTTGCCATGTGACAATGCTGGTTGATATGGGGCTAAACAGATGGGTTACCAATCCAACTCTTCTTATGAGAATTCTTTAGATTGAGAACCAAGTACCATTATGAATACCTCCCTAGTTAAGAGGGAGTGTTGAAAAGTGTAACTACGTTCGGTCTTCATAATTGTTAGCACTTCATAGTTTTCCTAGGCTGAAAAAGGAAACTGCAGAGGTAATTACAAACCACTTTCAAAGCTGGGATCTAGCCATTCTAGCTTCAGAGATGGGCTCTCTCTGTATGATTTTTAATTTTAATGTTTAAACTTTAGATTTTAGGCCTGGTATGAAAGGACAAGATATATTTTTTTAAAGTTTTGGTTGTAAAATGGAAAAGGAGTCCATTGGGCATGGAGTTATAAGGTCTTCAGTAATCAATTAAAATAAACAAAGGAGCAGAAAACAGGGCAAGGTAGGCAAACCCTTGGATCTTGTAGAGCTTTTGTGGTGTGAATGAGATGAATGAGAATTAAGCTTAATTAAATATAGAGCATACACAGATGAATTCTATATTTAATATCAGAAAGAAAACATTGATATTGTTTAACAAGCCAGAGCAGAGTACTGAAAGTAAATTCGACCCCTAATCTTCTTGTAAACAATTTAGGAAGGAAAACATTCATGTGAAACTTGAAAGGAAACAGATTTTACAAAGAGGGAAACACCACCATTTGCTTTACACAAGAATCCTGAAACCAAACTGCCTCTATTTGCTTGACACAAGAATCCCGAAACCAAACTGCCTCTATATTACTGAATTGATTACTTCAAATGTCTTTCACTGCTTACAATTACAGAAAAATCTTTTCTTCTTGCATAATCCAACCCTTTCTAAGTCTTATTACAAAATATTTATAGACTTTCTATTGAATTAACTTCGGATTCCAAAAAGGAATTGATTACAAAATAATATCTAACAAAATTATAGATATTTCTGAAACAAAACTACATAATGGAATTCTGGACAAATTCGGCTTTTTTGTTGATTCTTTGAAGGAAATTTGTTGCTCACTGTAGCTATTTTCTGGCTCCTTCTATTTGTCTTGTTGCCAAAATTGTAGGTTTTTTGTTTGTGCTCATTCGACCAACTCCAGTAATTGGTCCCATCGCTCTTCACCCGGGATAGAAAAATTTACCATGTTTTTGAATCTTTAATCTACCTTTGTGTAGGTCTGGAAAGTTGGCTTGTGCAGAAACAGAGGATGAATCTCATGCTGATTGTTGAGATCAGATTGTAGGCTTTCCAAGAAAGCTTCTCCACTGATAGTTTCTTTTTCCTTTGCAAATTTAGATGCATTTGCAGCTATGTTACATAATTGATCTTGGTAATTTTGTAATGGAATCAATTTGCCATTAGAATTTTTTAGAGTTGGAAGTCCTTTCCCCTACAACAAAGAAAACTTTCTGATAAATCTTCAGACCTGTAGCTCTAATTCTTTGCACTTCTTTTCTAACTGCACCATAAGATTTTTCTTAGTCAATAGTAAATACTCTTTTGACTTCCATTGCTGTCTCTGTCCTGTCTTGAATATTGAGCTCTTCAAGTCCATCTTTAGTTTTGGAATTCAACATTTTTATTATCCTGTGTGCTTCTGCTAGTCTATGCTCAATTTCAACTTTTGTCTGTGTAATAACTGCTTTAACATTTTGCACCAACTCTTCTTGTTCAAAAATAATTTGAATGGATGGCCACAATTCTGTAACATTTTCATTGATATTGTGCCAAATGCTGTGTTTGGCTTCTGCTAAAATCTGAATTATGAGGGATTGGTCCTCATACTTTTGAATCTGTTGAATTAATTTAAAATTCTTCTGTACCTCTGCCAGGTATGCATTGTCAGCCTTAATTTTGCTCTCTTCCATCTTGGTCAGTGCTGCCATTAATTTTTCATTTTCTTTATTGGTTAATGACTTCTCCTAAAGCTTGAACTAATCTCTCAGAGGAATCTGAGGTGGATGCTTGGGCTGTTGGCTGTTCTTCTGGTTGTGTTGAAGTACCTGCTGCTGCTAATGTACCTACAACTGTTGATGTACCTACTGCTGTCCACTGTTCTTTCTCTTTCAATAATGATTCCATGTTTGTCTCCATCCTTTGAATCTGAACGCTTTGTTCAACAATTAACTTGAACAAATTCTCTTTCTCAATTTCTAAATTTGTGATTTCCTTGGCCTGAGGGTGCTCAGTGGTTGGCAGTATAAGTTGTTTTTTGGGGGCCTGGATATCTGCATTCTTGTTTTTAATCATTTCCTCTGTTGCCTTGACATTGCTAGGATCAAGTCTTCCAAGGGTTTTATCTTGGTGTCTTTGGCCAGAGAGGACAGTCTCTCTATCTTTAACTTGGAATGCATATTGTTTAGATATGTTTGTAATTTGGAGGTAGCCATGGTCGAACTAGTCAAAGTTGAGTAAATCGTTTCTCCTGTTTGTTAATGCAAATCGATTTGATCGATTGCATGAACTTTCTTGGCAGCAATAGAAAACATGGAGGCTTTATAATCTTTAACACCCCTGGGCATTGGAATTGTAGGTTCCAGAAAAGCTAACTGAAACTGTCCTTTCTCTGTGTCAAATGCTGATAGTAGCCTATGTTGTGTAGTGGCAGTCTGCCTCCAAAATTTTGAATGAGTTGTAGCTTTGAGGGCTTCATTCTTCTTCTTAATCTCCTTGTATCTAGAAAAAATGTTTGGATGTTGTGTGGCCATTTGAGATGAGGAAAACACAGGTCACTGTGTGATTTCTTCAACATTAGGTAAAGGAGTGACTGGCAAACCTATTAAGACCACTGTGGTTTGATCTTGGGTCTCCTTTTCTTCTGATGACTCTTCTTGAGTAGTGGTTTGTGTGTCATCTTTAATATCAATGACAATTTTATCTTTGGGATGAGTCTTTTTTCTTCTCTTGAATACTCAAAAATCTTGTGATTCTGAATCAGTGGGGGGCATGCTTTCCCTTATCCTCTTTGTGTCTTTTTCCTTTGGAATTGGAGTCTGCAAAGAAGTTTGGCTGACAATCTGCTCTTCGGCCTCCGACAAAGTGTTTTATGTCCATTGCTCCAAATTTGCATGCTATTTTATCTCCAATCTAGGTGTGTGCGCCTAAGGAGTAGATTTCTGCTCAACTCTTAGTTTAGAAATGGTTCCCAGTGGGTCATAGGACCATGTGAAATTGAGTTTAAACTTCATCTGCTTGAGTAGTTCATCAACTTCTTTGTTTGCTGCCTTGGTGTTTAAAATATATGGCCCCACATATGCCTTTAACTTAAACTGTGATTTCCTCTTGTTTGAGACAAAGTGCAAATCATCCATGTTAAGCATTTGTCTGATGTATTCGAGAGAAAAAATTCTCATTGGCACAAACTTTGGTAATCTATAGGGAGGAAGTTCACACCCATAGATTTTGATCTCTGTATAATTTTGGTATAATACTAGTCTCCAACTTTGGCCTGTTCGGTGAGATGCAAGACCTTTTTTATCTCTAGTGAAATCCTTGGTATAACATCACTACTGAGTAGACACAAGGATGTATGTAGAAATTCATCCACAAAATCGGTGAATGAATAATCCTTTGAGTTTCTTCTAACTAAAGAAGTCCAGTGAATGATTGATAATGGGGTACCCTGATCATCCATCTTTTGTAATTGGATCTTGAACTTGTCTTCCTGGTAAAATAACATCAGATATACTAAAATTGATTGGTGTTTGAATGCACCTTCAGCTTTAAACTTCATAAACTGCTCATGAAGGATATCTGATAAAAATTGACTATAATTGAATAAAGTTGAAGGCTTCTGTGCAATTCTGAAAGCTGATAGAAATCCTAAGACAACCTCATCTACCCACTGGTTTGAATGATAACCTAATAGACAGGTAACCATAAAATTTACCTGCCTTGACATTTAAGGAAAAATGGAGGTAGAGTAAGGAGGGTTACTTCTGGGTAATTCAAAGTTTTCAGGTAGGAAACACAAATATATGGGCTCTTTGGGCAAAAGTAAGTTTCTGGTATATCTCTATAAGAGCATCAACTGAAAAAGGATGTAGAGAGGCTTGAGGATTGACTTGAAGGGCTTGGCAGACACTATCTGGGGTTATTGAGAATAAAACTTGGTTATTTTGGGCCACAACTGCTTTATGGTTGGGAAGGTATCTCATATGACACTAGGTGACAAATTCAAGGAAGAAATGGGTTTGGGGAAATCAAACTGCAACAAGAGGGATTCCCAAATGCCCAAATTGTCACTGTTATCTAAAAACTTTTGGTTTGCCCAATTTCTAAGCTCGTACAAGTCGAATTCACACAGAGTCTCAACTATTTTGTTCTGTGTATAAATTAATGGGGACCTATCTAGATTAGGCATGGGAGGGGTCATCGGGCTTTCCTCATTTTTCTTTCCTTTTCCCTTATGCGATGACATTTTCAATTTCAAAGGAACATTGAAGGAACAACGTTACTCGATTATTTTATGACTGAAATTGCAGAGGGGGACGACTTGCAGATGGCCCTGGTAACTTCAAAACACTTCAAGCTAGACTTGCACAATTCAAATGACTGTAGAAAGGGAAAATTTGTAGGTTGTTGAGAGATTCTTATAACGTGATTCACGGGGGTTTCAACGGAATTATAATTGTTTTTGGAGCGGGTATTAATTAGGAATGCATTTGTTGGCGGGAGAGATTAATTGTCCAACGTTTATATGCTGTTGGCGGGTGATTTGAATGGTAATGGTCAAATGACATGGAGGGGAGGTGACGTGGATGGCGGGATGAATGATAGGTGGTGTGAGCGGATGGCACGGGGGTGAATGGGTGGAAGGAAGCATAGGATGGCGGTTTTCGAGGGTGGGGGAAGGGTAGGAGTGGTAAGCTGTATCAGGAAGGGATCCCCCGAAAATGCCGCGGGATGGACACGTAGTCAGAGCGGTGTATTCAAAAACCATATTTTGCCCCCCCGTTAAGTCTCGAAGGGTCGATGGGGGGGGGTGTTCGAAAGTTGTCCCCCATCGTTGATCCGGGTAGGGACATTCGTCACCATTGATACATGCAAAGTTTTTATGGTAAACGACAAAACGTCGTTTCAAATCACATTAAAATTATTTAAAATCAAAACTTTAATAAAACATAATTTGGCGACATTTAGACTAGCATGCCCTACGGGGTTTTATTTATATATATTTATATATTTCATTTCTTTCTTTTTCATATATATATATATATCTTTATATTGAAATTCCCATTTTTATTTATTTTTTATTTCTTTCTTTTTCTATTTTATAGGCTAAACAATTTAAAATGAAAAATAATTTTTTACAATATCCCTGTGGGATAAATGGCTAAATAACCATACTGGACTACTATATTTATAGGAACCTAACAATAATGACATGTGTAGTTGTGATTTTATGTAATTGATGCAAAGAAGAAAAATCAAATTATTATTGTAATGCTTGTCTCATGGGTTTCATGAGCAAGGAATTTTATTTTTAGGTAGGGAAACCATTGAGAGCCCTTAGGATTGGTCATAATGTCAAATTGAGTCAATGTCATGTATGAAGGACCCTTCTTAGGCATGTTACATAATTGTACGAGTCATTAAAAGAATAAAAAGGCCCTCCAAGACCAAGCTAAAGCATCTCCTTCAATTCGTCTACAAGATGGAGTAATAGATCTACATCAAAAAGACATGGCAGCTCACCCACAATTCAGGTCGGTTTATTTGATGGGCAAAACACTATAAATAGGGTAGCTCAGCCTCATTTTAGAGACAATTTCGGTCAAGAAGTGTGCAATAAAAGGTGTGAAAAAGGAGCCTCATAACCAGCGAAGAGGAGGAAAGAAAGAGCGAAGTCTTTAGCATTGTTTTTGGGTCTGTTTTGGGCTGAATCACACTGCACGTGCGAAGTATATATGCTGTTTGTTGCAAAAGAAGCCGAAGTATTGCAGTCCCATTTGAAGGTCAATTCTAGTAGAAGACTAAGGAGTATCTCAAGTCAAGTTGTCAAGGAAGTAGCCTCCACCAAGAGTGAGGATAATCAAGGGTCAAAGTTGGTCAACCTCATGTGCTAAGGGTTTTTGAATTAGGGCCGAAGAGGTTGTAGGTCTGAAGCAGAAAAAAAGGAGGCCGAATTCTGGAGGGTGGCGGGAAGGAGGAAGAAGAAGAGGTTGGACTATTGTTGACTTAAGCAAGAAGGATCTCATCAAGGATGTTGTGTGTCTTGGTCTTGGAGTGGCAAATAGGTTAAGGGACTTGGTCTTGGTATTCGTCAATTGAAGTCTCGATAAGAAGAAGAATTTGTTTGGCTTTTCTCTCAAGTGGGTGATGTTTTGGCCCTAACTGGTAGCCTACATTCTGTGTCTCTTGTCTCTTTATTGTTTATGCTTTGGTAGTTGTTTGATGAAGAAGAACACTATAATAATCTAACTACAGAAAAGATCCTAATCTATTGAAGTAAAAAGCATTCACAAGCAATTATCATTAATAGAGAAATCCCCTGATCTTGATGCCCTAAATTTCTCAATAGGCTAGAGAACGTCTAGTGTTGGTGCATTCATATTTGTGTGGTCCTATGGAAGTTGTGTCTTTTGGAAAGGCATATTACTTTCTAACTTTCATTGGTGATTATTCTAGGAAGACATGGGTGTATTTTCTGTAGAAGTCTGAAGTGTTTTCTCATTTTCTCGCGTTTAAAGCTTTAGTTGAAAAGCAAAGTGGTCTAAAACTTCTCACCCTAAGAACAAATAATGGGGGAGAATACAAGTCAAATGAGTTTTTGAATTATTGCAGGAAGAATGGAATAAAGTTAGAGTTTACCAATTCATACTCTCCTCAACAAAATAGTGTTGCAGAGAGGAAATCCAGGACCATAGTTGAAATGGCTAGGAGCTTGTTAAAAACTAAGTCTCTTGGAAATGAGTTTTGGACTGAAGCAGTTCACATAGTAGTATACACTCTGAACTGATGTCCTATAAAAGCAATGTTGAATTTCACTCCAAAAGAAGCCTGTTCAGGGTACAAACCAAATGTTGCACATATGAAAGTTTTTGGTTGTACTGCATATGCACATGTTCCTAAGGAAAAGAGGAAGAAATTAGATGATAAGAGTGTGAAATGTATTTTTATTGGCTACAGTACTGAAACAAGAAGTTACAGGTTGTTTGATCTTGAAGTAGGGAGGTGATAATAAGCAGAGATGTTGTGTTTGATGAGGATGGAATCTACCAGCCAGAACATGTACAATTTGAATTAAAGAAAGACGCAGTGAATATTGGTGATGAATCAAATTCCAATTCAGTAGAGATAGATGAAGTTAATAAGAAGCCTAAGTGGCTTCAAAGGGGACATTTAGAAAGCAACATGTTAGATATGAATTTTGAAAGAAGGATTACTAGATCCCAAAGTTCTCTAGTAAATTATGCACTTATGGCACAGGTAATGAAAATGGATGAACCACGGGATTATGTAGAAGCATTAAGAAAGAAAGAATGAAACGAAGCTATGGAAGCAAAATGGAATGCCTTGGTGAAAAATGATACGTGGGACTTGGTCAAATTACCAAAGGGAAAATATGTAATTGGCACTAAATGGGTTTATAAAACTTTATATGGCACAATTGATAAGTACAAGGATCGTTTAGTTGCAAAGGGCTATTCACAAAAATAAGGAATTGATTATATTGAGACATTTGCCCCAATGGTAAAGTTGGATATAATCAGGATGGTTCTTGCATTAGCTGCACAGTACAAATGGCCAATTTTTCAGATGGATGTTCAATCAACGTTTCTGAATGGTTATGTGGATGAAGAAATTTATGTGGAGCAACATGAAGGTTTTGAAGTGCCAAGAAAAGAAGATTATGTTTATAAGTTGAAGGTGGCATTGTATTGTCTAATGCAAACGCCAAGGGCATTGTATTCAAGAATTGATAAGTATCTTTAGGATCACGACATAGTTAAAAGTTTATCTGAGCCCAATCCCAATATCTTTCAGTTAGGACAAGAGATTTTGATAGTTGTCTATATACTGATGATTTGATCTACACAGGGAACACTAATGAACTATTTCAAAGATTTAAATCACATATGATTGCTGAGTTGCATTATTTCTTGGGTATTGAAGTTTGGTAGAAGGAAGATGGTATTTTCATGTCACAAGCCAAGTATATTTGGGACATTTTGAAGAGGTTCAAAAATGTAGGGGTGTGAGCTAGTGGCAACTCCTTTGGAAGTTGGGTTGAAGTTATATAGACATAATGACTCCAATTCAGTTGATGTTAATTTGTATTGTCAATTGGTTGGAAGGTTGGTCTACTTAACTACAACTCTACCTTATATTTGTTTTGCAGTCAATATTGTATCAAGATTTATGGCAGAACCCAAGGAATTGCATAGGAAAGCAACAAAGAGGATTTTAAGATAATTGCGTGAAATAATTGGTTATGGTTTGGTATACATGTCTATAGAAGATTTCAGGTTAATTGGTTATACCTAT
The DNA here is from genome assembly GCA_000404065.3 of Pinus taeda. NCBI lineage: Eukaryota > Viridiplantae > Streptophyta > Pinopsida > Pinales > Pinaceae > Pinus > Pinus taeda. The sequence goes on along the minus strand of APFE030759972.1, from coordinate 138,450 downwards.
TCAGATTGTGTTGGATGCATGGATGACAGGAAATCAACTTTAGGGTATTCATTTAGTATGGGTTCAACAATAGTTACTTGGAGTACTAACAAGCAACCTATAGTTTCTCTCTAAAGTTTCTCTCTCCATAGCAGAAGCAGAGTATAAAGCGGCAACGACAACAACATGTGAAGCAGTTTGGTTGAGAAGAATTCTAGAGGATCTACATGAGCTGCAAGAGAAACCTACTCAGTTGATATGTGATAATCAAAGTGCTATTCAGATGACCAAGAATCCATTTTTTCAGAAGAAGACCAAGCATATTGATATTCATTATCATTTTGTTCAAGATTTCGTTCAAGAACGAGTGATTTGTTAATTTTTCATCAATTGTTCTATGCTGCAACTATTACTTCAACAATATCCAATAACATTCAATTTAACAATTTCCACTTCTTCAATTTAACCAATGACAGTAGAGAAATAGTAGATAGAACAGTTATTCCAGTGCACATTGAAAGACAACCAAGAGACAAGAGACACAATATTTGGACAATGACTAGGGAAAAACCCCACTAGGGGGAAAACCCTTGCAAATCTTCTTCTATTAGATTGTCTTCAAATGTTCATTAGAGAGAGTACATCATCTAAGAGTCAAAATCAAACTTTGACTAGCCAATATCCAAAACAATATCCAATATTCAATCTTATGTCAAATTAATATACCAATGTCAAAATGATGAGGAAGAGTCAAATTTTGTCAACTATTGGATCTACAAAAAGTCAACAACAATTGACTGCCCTAAACAGTGAAGTCAACAATAGTCAAATATGCTTCACTTTAATTTGGTCAAAGCCCAATCAATGCGACCTCTTTTGCTTGTCAAGGATCAGTCAAAACAACTCCAAAAACATCGGTCAAACTTGGTCAATAGAGAGAGAAATAGTACAACTCTAGTCTACAGTCAAACTTGCGGTCAACAACAACCAGACTCCTCAAAATGCCTTAGTCTTAGAGCCAAAAAATGCTGCTTGATGGGATAGACCTTCTACAAGAAAATCGAAGTCAAAAGTCTCCTTTTGATACTTGGTCAACGATGGTCAAACTTCATTTGCAATAAAGTCAATGTTGGTCAAAGGTGGTCTCACTGCTTCAAAATTTCCTCCTTCCTTCCTCACTGAATTTAGCCTCCTTAATCATATCCAAAACCCAAGAAAAACAAGTCAAATCAAATGCCCAATCATTAAAAGTCAATGATGCCAAAGAGAGAAATCAAAGATGCCTCCAAACCCTCACACATGTGAAGAAGAATAGAGTTGTCTTTAACCTGTACAAACCAAACAAATGAAGAGAGAAGAAGAACTTGTGTTGTGTGATGTTAAAATGAGGCATGAGGGCACTTATATTTATATGCAATGTGAGGGGTGCCATCTTATCCTTGAGATTTGACATTTGACCAAAGGCCAACCTTGACAATTTTGTATTTGTGGGCTTGACCTAAAAAATCCATTGCTCCTTGTCTGATTTGAGTGAAATTTAGGTCAATTTTGGTCCTCTCGAAAAGAGGAATTCAATGCAATGATTATCTCCATCAAATGAGCTGTCCAAAGTGGAATTTGACCCTAGTTGCATAATTTAACACTCCCTCTCAACTAGGGAGAATTCCACCTACCAATATCTGACCATCAATGATCATGCCATCTTGGAATCATGTACCATCTCTGCTTGTCTCTGCTCATCTCATGCTGAACATTCTTGAATCTAAAGAAGAAGAAATGCTGTAGGGGAGCTCTAATTACTACCCTGCGTCTATCACCATCGGGGAGACTCTGCTACCACTTAGAATCATCATCATCATCATCATCGTTGTCGAGGAGCCATGGCTACCACCCAAAACCAAAGACAATGCGTGAGACCAACCTACCCCAAGTGTAGGGATCACACTCTATCCCAAAGTCCCTGACAATAGGTGAGATAAATATAAGGATCACACTCTACCCTATTGTCCCTGATCATGCATCTTAAACTTGAAGAGTCAGATGGTAGAACACTTGCATCCACCAACTTGGGCAAGATCCACCTACTACAAGGGGTAGGGATCACACTCTATCCCAAGTTCCTCAATCCGTTGGCCAGATGGGAGTGGTTATCCCACAGAGTGGGCAGGACGCTAACTGGGGCATACTTTGATTAGGGGAGATCCTAGGTCTCAACATCCTATAGGTCAGAGGTCTCTCATCCCCAGGAGCCTTATAGCTTGGTTCCTCACCTTGGGAGCTCAACCAGGGGGGAAGCGCACTGCTTAGTGTTCTTGATCAGCCTGGACCCTTATTCGAAATGGTCATCTCAACCAGTCCAAGTTGCTCTTTGAAGACCAAGAACTTCCCTTTCGACAAACCCTTGGTGATGATATCGACTATCTACTCATCTGTCAAAATGTGGAGGAGTCTCACTACACCTCTCTGCACCATGTCACGGATGTAATGATGCTTGATCTCGATATGCTTCGATTTGTCGTGAACAAGATTCTCTGACAAAAGAATCCCACTTTTGTTTTCACAATAGATGATTGTCGTGTCCAAAACTTGCTCAAATATCTCTCCAAAGAGCTTCCTCAACCAAAATGCTTCACAACTCGTCAGGCTGGTTGCAATATACTTAGTCTCTGCAGTGATAAGGGCTACAGATTTCTGCTTCCTGCTCATCCATGATATCATGGTGAATCTTAGACTAAAACAATATCCAAAAGTACTCTTCCTGTTGACAACATTACCAGCCTAATCTGCATCTGTATATCCATGTAGTCTACCATCTCCAACGAATATCTCAATCCAAGGGTAATAGTCCCATGTAGATATCTAAATACATGTTGGGCAACAACCCAATGCACACGGTGAGGCTCGGTCTTGAACTGGCTCAAAGTGTTAACTGTGAAGCATATGTCAGGGCAAGTGTTTACATGAAACATCAGAGCACTAACCAGTTGTCTATACTTAGAGGGGTTTGCTAGGTCTACCCTAACAACCTCTCCACACAACTTCTCGAAATTCATCTCCATAGGTGTAGGCAAGGAAACTCTTCCCCCACTTTTGCCATACTTCTAGTCTTAGGAAATAGTGAATCAAACCAAGGTCTTTCATCTCGAACTTGGAAGCCAACTCCCTCTTGCATTCTAGGATAAGAGGGTCTGCACTTGTCATGAATAAGTCATCAACATATAATACCAAAATGAGAGGCATACCTTGGATCATTTTGAAGTATGAGTTTGGATCAACATTGCTCCTTGTGAATCCCAACTTCATCAATTAACTGTCAATATGAGCATGCCAAGCACAGGTGGCTTGCTTCAATCCATAGAGAGCTTTCTTCAATCGACATACATGGGTCTTCCTGTCATAAACTTCAAATCCTGGGGGTTGTTCTACGTACACTTCTTGTAGCAAACCATGTAAGCAAGCGGTCTTCACATCCATTTGATGGAGAGTCCATCCCTGACTTGCAACAATGGCTACTATTGAATGGATGGTCGTATATCAAGCCACATGAACAAATATATCATCGTAATCTTCTCCCTCCTTTTGAGAGAATCCTTGGGCTACGAACCTTGCCTTGTATTTTTCGATGCTTTCATCAACCCCATGCTTGATCTTATAGATCCATTTGGAGGTTACCATAGATCTTCCCTTTGGTTTTAGCACAATATCCGATACATCATTTTTCACGATAGACTCATTCTTTGGCCATTTCATCCTTCCAGACTTGTTCCTTCACAACTTCTTCAAAGGTACTATGTTCAACTTGAATCATATTGCTCACAGCTACAACATATGCTTGGTACCTACATGGCTTCTTGCTTTCCCTGAAACTTCCACGAGCAACAACATGCTTCTCGACGTCTTGTAGAGTGTCCTTGAGCCAAAGTGGTCTTTTCCTGGTAGGAGGATCACTTGGAGGAGGATCCAAGGGGTCCATAGGCTCCATGGGATCATCATTGATGTCCTTCTCAAATTCAGGCATAGAAGGACCTTTTAGAATATCCATATCCTCACTCTTGTCTTTAGGAGGAGGAGGTGGAGGGAGGTCCCTTACTTTTCTAAGGGTAACATCTTCATTGAATGTTATATCCCTGCTAATTTCAACCTCCCTTTGACTAGAAATATATATTCTAAATGCTTTACAATCTTCACTATATCCAACAAACATACCGTTTCTTCCTGTAGCTTCTAGCTTGTTTCTCTTGTCCTTTAACGCATGGAAATATACGGGGGTAGCCAAAAATTCATATATGGCCAATATCCAACGCATGGAAATATATGGGGCAGCCAAAAATTCATATATGACCAATATTGGGCTTGACATCTGTGAATACTTCCTCGAGAGTCTTGTTGTCCAAAGCTTGATGAGACAACCTATTTGAACATATACTACCATGTTTGTCGCTTAAGTCGAAAGGAACTTTGGTAGCTTTTGATCATGGAGTATGGCTCGAGCAACTTCTACAATGGACCTATTCTTTCTCACAGCCATTCCCTAATGTAGGGCACAATGGTCTCCTTCTTAATTCCTTTCTTTTTGCAAAAGTGTATAAATTCATTTGAGATGTATTCCCCACCATTGTCGGACCTGGAGATCTTTTTTTTCTTCCCTGTATGATTTTCAACCAAAGCCTTGAACTCCTTGAATATTTCGAATGCCTCATCCTTGTGCTTCAAATAGTATATCCATGTCTTCCTTCAGAAATCATCGATAAAGGTGATGTACGGGCATTGGACCACATATATTTGAATGAATGAGATGAAGGATGTCTTTCGATTTGTTTTCGCTAGAGGGGGACGATCCCCTTGTCTTCTTTCAACTGGCACACTCAGGGCATACTCCATCAATTTTGGAAGTGCATCATAGTGTAGATGGGCCAGCCTTCGGTGCCACAACTCGTTTTGATGGTTTGTATTATGGACCATAACTTGGACGGGTCTTCCAGTGACTCTATAGATTCCTTCAAACCTTGATCCCAATGTGAAGGCATTTCTCATATAGGATCCAACAAGCCAACTGAGTACTTTTCCTTTAATGAATGCAACCCTCATTCCTTTATCCTCCTAGATAGATTTCAATACCAAATTCTTCTTCAATCTTGATACATACATCACATCATGAAGCAAAACAGATTCCCCAGAGTTCAAATAAAATTTGGCAGAACCAAAGCCGTTTATAGGATGAGTGGTATTGTCACCAAGAATAATGTTTGAATTGGTCTCCCTCTCTACCAAATTAGAGAGAACTTCCTTATATCTAGAGAAGTGATGAGATGCCCCACTATCAACCAACGAACTATCCCAAGAATCCAGAGAAGATGAACTAGATAATGCGGAAATAAGAATATACTGAGATTGATTAGTAGCATTACTTTCATATCTTGAGTTCCTAGACCTCTTTGGTGGACGATAGCTATCTTCACCATCATTGGGAGAGTCTCTTCTTCTTTCGTTTCTCCTTTGATCTCTTCTTTCATACGACTTGTTGTTGATAGAAGTAATGAACATATCCTATGATGAAGGAAGGCCACTAAGGGCAGTCATCACCAATTCCCTATCAGGTTTGATTTCTTGAGTAGTTTGGAGTTGGTCCCTGATCTGAGTGATTCTGGTCGTCCATGCTGCAAAGCCAAATGAGTCAACTAGCTTTTCATTATCCTTGAAATAAGAGGTAGACATTTTTACCAAAAGATTTTGCACTTTCAATCAACTCCTTAGAAGATGGATGCTCTTGATTTATGTCACTTGGGGTTGTCTTCACTTCTGCTCTGATACCATGTTATTTTTTCATCAATTGTTCTATGTTGCAACTATTACTTCAACAATATCCAATAACATTCAATTTAACAATTTCCACTTCAATTTAACCAATGACAGTGGAGCAATAGTAGATAGAACAATTATTCCAATGCACATAGAAAGGCAACCAAGAGAAAAAGACAATATTTGGTCAATGACCAGGGAAAAACCCCACTAGGTGGAGAACGCTTGCAAATCTTCTTCTATTAGATTGTCTTCAAATGTTCAACAGAGAGTACATCATCCAAGAGTCAAAGTCAAACTTTGACTAGCCAATATCCAAAACAATATCCAATATTCAGTCTTATGTCAAATTAATATACCAATGTCAAAATGGAGAGTCAAATCTGGTCAACTGTTGAATCTGCAAAAAGTCAACAGAAGTTGATTTCCCTAATCAGTCAAGTCAACAAAAGTCAAATCATGGTCAAATCTGCTTCAATTTAATTTGGTCAAATCCCAGTCAATGTCACCTCTTTTGCTGGTCAAGAATCAGTCAAAACAGCTCCATAAACTTTGGTCAAACTTGGTCAATGGAGAGAGAAAAAGTACAGCTCTGGTCTGTGGTCAACAACAGTCAAACTCCTCAAAATGCCTCGGTATAGGAGCCAAAAAAATTTGGCCTGATGGGATAGACCTTCTCCAAGAAAATTGAAGTCAAAAGTCTTTTTTGACCCTTGGTCAATGCTGGTCAAACTTCAACTGTAGAAAAGTCAATGCTGGTCAAAGGTGGTCTAGCTGCTTTAGAATTTCGTCCTTCCTCACTGAATTCGGCCTCCATAATCAGATCCATAACCCAAGAAAACCAAGCCAAACCAAATGCCCAATCATCAAAAGTCTATGATGCCAAAAGAGATGAAGATGCCTGCAAACCCTTGCACGTGTGAAGAAGAATAGAGCTGTCTTTAACCTGTGGGAATCAAACAAATGAAGAGAAGAAGAATGTGTGTTGTGTGATGTTCAAATGAGGCATGAGGGCATTTATATTTATATGCAACTTGAGGGGTGCCATCTTATCCTTGCAATGTGACATTTGACCCAAGGCCGACCTTGATAATTTTGTATTTGTGGGCTTGACCTCAAAAATCCATTTCTCCTTCTCCGATTTGAGTGAACTTTAGGTTAGTTTTGGTCTTTTCGAAAATAGGAATTCAATGCAATGATTATGTTTATCAAATGAGCTGTCCAAAGTGGAATTTGACCATAGTTGTATAGTTTAACATGATCGAGATTGAGTACTGCACAACAAATGAAGTAGCTGATATATTCACTAAAGCACTATCTAAGGAAAAGTTTTGCAAATTAAGAGATGATCTTGGAATATTTTCAAATGATCATTATGGAGGAGAAATGATGGAATAATGATTCATTTGCAATAATTAAAATTGTTGTTTTTAGTGAGATATTTGTGGAGAAATTAGTGGAATGACAGATGAGAGATTTGTGGAAGATTGCTGAAAGATTTAGGGAGTGAATATTGAAAGAATATAGGAAATGATTGAGAGATTGTAGGAGATGGCAGATGTCTCCTCATGTATAAATATCTGCTATTGATAACGAAAATGTGTGTGAGCTGTGTGCATTATTGTCAAATTATTTTTGCTGTGTTAGTTCTTTTGCTGGTGTATTTCTTCAATATATCACTGTAAACCCTGCATATAATAAACTTTACATTTTTGGCTGATAAGAAAATATGGTGGATTAACCTTTTTTGAGTTTTAGAAGCTATTAAAATGTTCAAAACTTTATTATACAAATTCTTCGGTTTTTAACTATTGCGATACATTGATTTGAGTTTTTGAAGTTATTAAATGTTCAAAACATGATTACATAATTGACTTGACTTTTATCCATTGTGATATGTTTGTCTTTTGGCACTTACATGTGGGTATTTGAAAATGAAAGTGGCTTAATAACAAAAACAATGTGATTTTGTTTACCATTTCTTATCCCATAAAAGTATGGACAGGGTAAGAAGAAAAGAAGAATACAAACATATTTATAAACACAAATGGTTTGTTTGCATCCATCTACATAGAATAAAATAATGACACTTATTGGGAATTCAATTGAGATGCTGGATCCTCGTAAAAATCTGAGACTTTATTTGGTTGATTTACAGACATTGATGTTGTGCTTGACTACTCTATGATTGGGTTTTCATATGGATTTCCACATTGACTATTGTTCTTGACCACTTCGTGAAATCTCTTCTTGTTGCTTTGTGATACTTTTCTTAATTGCAAGTGTATTAAAAACGAGTGTGACATATCTATCTGGCTCTTCTCAGGTAATGCCGGAGAAACACTGGTTCGGAAGAAGGCCACTTCTTCCTCTTTGTCTAAAAAACATTAACATTGTTGTCGGCGAACCTATGGAGTTTGATATTTCCACACTTCAGCAGAGAGCTGAGTCTGTGTCGAGAGTTCTTAGAGCATCCGGGGATGAATGCAATGAAGGGAATAAGGGCCATCTCGACAGCTCTGGATGGCCAACGGGATTGTGTAAAGGATTAGATGAAATCGCGCAGAAATGGCTTTTCATACATATCTCGGATCACATTCGAAATGCCATGCAGAAGCTGTGCGCAAAAGCCAGGTCTCTTAATAATAACGACCATAAATAATTTACACCTCCTGCATCTGGGCAGGATTCAAAACTGAGAATTGCAAGGTAATGCGATGATTTTTTTTTTTTGTGAATGTCACAACCAATAAAATGTTAGAAAGCCATCATATAGTAAGTAATAAAAACAATCGGTATATTTTATCATTTTGTTGATTCTTATTAATAAAATGATATTTTCTGGATTTTTGTTTTAGGACTGTCGCCAGTTTTATGTTATTTTTGCAACATTTTCGTTAAGTTTCTGCTGTTTTCTCTCATTGAAAGGGGAAATAAATAGTATGGCGGAAGCATTAACGTTAGGATAAATGAAAAATCAACAATGAAGTTGATGTGATGACTTTGGGATGTGTTAATAATTTTAGTTGCTGGATTAACTCGTTATTATTATTCAATTTCTTTATTAGGTTACTTTGATTAATTTTTTGTTAGACAAATTATGCTATTTTGTAATTTTGTGGTGGTTCATAAGAGGGTAAATTTTCACCCCGTCAAATTTCTTTAAGTTTTAGGTCATTAATATGTATTTTTTACATCCAAGTAAAATAAACATTTATTAGGCAAGAGATATTTTTTCCTCTAGTAAGTCCATGACTTACATGACTATATTGTGGTTTAGGAAACTGTGACTCGAGTATGGAAGAGCTGTCAAAATCACGGCCACACCAACTCTTAAAATTATTGGATTTTTTTTAATATCTCTTCCCAACAACCATAAGTTTAGAACCTTCACCACTTTACAAAACAAAATCTTTATAATACAATTGCACTAACAAAAATTGTTTTCCTTAACTAAAATTTTTCACTTACATAACTATATTGTGGTTTAAGAAACTGTGACCCGAGAGTATAGAAACTGTCAAAGAAACTGTCAAAGAAACTGTAACCCAAGAGCATAGAAGCTGTCAAAATCACATTAACGCCAACTCTTAAAATTGTTGGATTTCTTTTAAAATCTCTTCCCAACAACCATAAGTTTAGAACCTTGACCACTTTACAAAACAAAATCTTTATATTACAATTTCACTAACAAAAATTGTTTCCTTAACAAAATAATGATTTTTGATTTTATTTTTAATTAAGATATACCCTTTTTTACTAAAAAAAAATAATAATGATTTTTGATTTTATTTTTAATTAAGATATACCCTTTTTTACTAAATATGTATAAAAATAAATTTAATGGCGCAATATATCGACCTACTATTAAAATGAATTTATTGGCCACATATCTACTCAACCAAAATGACTTGCTCTTCAACCATAAGTAAGTGCAATAAAAACTCATTGTGTTACTTTTTATCTAATGGATTTTCATAAGACTTTTTCACTTAAATGATATTAGTTTGACCATTTTCTAAGACTTTCTAATTAAATGATATGTACGTTGACAATTATATAATGATAGTTTTAATGATAAAATTTAATTAAATAAATTAACAAATAACAAATTGTAAATTTAGAAATTTAGAAATATTATTATATAGAATATTTAATATAATAAAATAATTTTTAAATAATAAGTGGATAAATTTATATTAAGATAAAAATTACAAATCACAATTTTATTTTCCAAAGTTTTAAATTACATAACTCAAAAATTGCTTTGGCGAAGCTCAAACTAAAGATTGACTTCTTTCTTTCTACAAAACTATCTCCATACTCTTTGATACTATATATTTTATAGTATATGTTTAATACTCTTATATTTTATAATATATTACATATATTCTATAGCATATGCCTAAGAAGGAACATAGCCACTAGCTACATACAACCTTCCTCTTTTTGGTTTAGGATCTTGATTCTCAAGTTCCATTTTCCCATTAAGTCGATGCACAACTTTATCCTTTTTTAGCTTACTCTTGGATGAATTAGCTTAAACTCTTTTGTTTGAGACCATGCGTTGGTCCTCCCTACTCAAATGAATGCCTAATTTCAAAGAAGGTTGCATTTTGTTTCCAAGATTGTTAGTAGTTGCTTCAATTCCATTAGTGACCCCATGATTTCTACTATTTGTCTTTTGATTTGATGTTCTATTTCATAATTTTTTAAAGAAACATTGAAAAATGAAGACTTGTTGTAGTGAATATGTTTCTTGTGTTAAAATTGGCAACTAGGGCAAAACTTCATGTGGGTCATCTTATTCATGGCTGATAATATTTTTATTAGATTCCTCTCGTCGAGAGGTGTAGGATTGATATAAAGATGATCCGATTCCGATAAGTATTCATGGAGATATTAATTTATTTTGATTATAGAATTATTATCAAGCCAACCTACACTCATGTAGGCTCAGAAGCCCAACAGTCGCATCTATTGAAACACCAACATTGTGTATAAATACAACAGGACTTTTCCTCATTTGGACTCATTCATCTCATCACATCTCCCTCTCTCTCTACTGCGCAGAAAAGAGTCTCTTCTCTACTGCGCAAAAAAGGGTCTCTCTCTCACACATGTGAAGCCAGAAGCTATTGAACTTGAAGCTGAAACTGCAGATCCAAAGTTTGACCAGCGTTGATCATCAGATCTCCTCATCTGAACTGTGCTATAGGTTCATCTGAACCTCCTCTAGAAGCTGCAACTTTTGGTAGTGGAATCAAGTTAACCCGACAAACAGTTTGCAAGATATCGACTGCCCTAGTTTGAAGGAAGCTGCTGAAACTGAAGTTGCAACTACAGATCCAAAGTTTGACCAATGTTGACCATTAGATCTCCTCATTTGAATTGCGCTGTAGGTTCATTTGAACCTCCTTTGGAAGCCGCAACTTTTGGTGGTGGAATCAAGTCAATCCGATGGATGGTTTGCAAGATATCGATTACCCTAGTTTGAAGGAAGCTTTTGAAACTGAAGCTGCAATTGCAGAAGTGAAGTTTGACTTGCGTGGACTAGAAGATCTCATCTGAACTGCGCTGTAGGTTCATTTGAAACTTCTCTGGAAGCCGCAACTTTTGGTGGTGGAATCAAGTCAATCCAACAGACGGTTTGCAAGATATCGACTACCTTAGTTTGAAGGAAGCTGTTGAAACTGAAGCTGCAACTGCAGAGGTGAAGTTTGACCTGTGTGGACTAGAAGATCTCCTCATCTGAATTGTGCTGTAAGTTCATCTGAACCTCCTCTGGAAGCCGCAACTTTTGGTGGTGGAATCAAGCCGATCTGATGGTCGGTTTGTACGATATCGTCTGCCCTAGTTTGATGATGAAGTTGCTAATGCTCATGTTGTTGATCTAAGGTTTGCTACTGCTGATATAAATCAGATTTATTGTACAATTTCTCTCTGCTGAATTATTGAAGATAAAAGAAGATTTGATCAAAGGGTTTCCCCACACATTGTGGGGTTTGTCCCTGGCTAGCCGCCACATCTTGTGTCTCTTATCTTTGTTTGTTTTCTGTCGATCGTTTAATGTTCTATTTGCACTTTACTTTATGTACATGTGATTGCTAATTTGTGGATAATAATAATAAAAGAAGTAAACTGTTATAAGCATAGAACATACCATATCTTAACCTGGAATCAGAGCTGACGTGAAGCCAAAGCCTGAGCAAGAGCAAGAGCAATCACCGAAGAGAAGATTGGCAAGGCTATCCTAAAAGAACGATGGGGTCCTAAATACTCTTTCTTGCCGAAGACAAGCTCCATGAGAAAGCTGACTATCACGGATGGAAGATGTCTATTTATCTAACCCTTGAGGATTAAGGAATGTTGAATTATGTGAGAGGCAATATTCTTGAGCCTCCATCAAATGCACCTCCTGCTGCTAGGAACAAATGGAAGAGCAGAGAAGTTAAAGCGAAGAAGATCATCCGGGACCCTATCGACAAGCACTTGGTGGCCTACATCTCTGAACTGGACACCTCCAAGGAAATCTACGATAGACTAGTGAGTTTATTTGAAGTTAATGATGGAAATCAAGTTTTGTTTCTTAGAAATAAGCTGAGGGAAATCAAGAAGGGTAAAGATGAGAGTATGCAAGCATACTTCTTAAGAATCACCGAGATCAAGAACGATCTCCTATCTATTGGGGAGACTATTACTGATAGAGAAATGGCACTCACGACTCTTGGAGGATTACCATCCGGATAGTAGGTGTTCAGGACTACTCTTCTGAACAATAATGTAATTCCTAGTTTCGAGAAATTAATGGCTAGATGCATTCAAGAAGAAACAAGGGTAGAAGAGCAAGAAATGCCCTTGCCTAAAGGAAGGCTGGGCCTAAGGGTGGAAGAAAAGGATGATGTTACATTTGCAATAAAACAGGTCCCTATGCAAGGGAATGCGTTGATAGAAAGGACTCTCACCGTGACGATGATCAAAATCCCTCTCATGGTAATCGAAGGGATGGAAAATTCAATAGCAAAGGTAAAAGGAATGTTGGAAATCAAGGAAGAGGACAACCATTCAAGAAGGCTAGAAATTCCAGGATGTATTAAATGCGTCTGACCTTCGAAAGAACCTGGTGTCCATCTCGGCAATGGAAGACGAAGGCTACAAGGTAAACTTTAGCGATGACAAGGTATGTATTTGAAAAAATAATGTTAAAGATGCCTTTACTCTTGGTTTTCGTGTTGATTCATTATATCAGGTCGATGGAAGTCCGCTAGGTGTCATGCCTTATGACACATCTTTTTAGTCCAAACTTTGGCATTGGAGGTTTTCCTACCTTCACTATAAAGCTCTATTCGGTGTAAGACAAATGGTGATATGGATGCTCGAATTTCGAGTAGAGAAAGAAGGTGTATGTCTAGGATGTGCCGAAGGAAAGCTCAAAAGGGGACCATTCCCCTCAAGCCAAAGCAAGACCTCCGATATATTACAGTTGGTTCACTCAAGCATATCTAAGGCTGGCATCAAGAGGGAGACTACTACACCACATACTCCTAAGCAGAATGGTGTGGTGAAAAGGAAGAACTGTACGATATTGGAAGCTGTCTCTATGGGTAGATGATGTAACAATGCCTGATTTGGAGGAACCCATGGATCCTATTTATCCACTTGAGCCTTCCTCTTCTAGGAAGAGCCTTCATGCTTAGGGGGTATTGATTGTGAAGGACAGTCTCACTGGGACCTTCCTGAAAGTAGGATACCTAACCAGGTATCAGGGATACCTGACCATCATGAGCACGATCATACAAAATGAGCCTTCATCATTCTCAGATGCCATCAAGCATCAAGTATGGAAGGATGCTATGACCATTATGGAGAATGATGTTTGGGAAGTAGTTCCTAGATCCCAGGACAAGACAATTGTTACTTCAAAATGGCTTTACAATATAAAGCTGCAGCAGATGAAAGTATGGAATAGTATAAGGCTCATTTTGTTGTTCGTGGTTTCTCCTAGAAGGAAGGTAGATACTATGATGTGATATTTGCACCTGTTGCCAGATATACGACCATCCGCTTGATCATAGCTCTTATGGCTTCACAAGGATGGAACCTACATTAGATGGATGTCAAGACCGCGTTCTTGCACAGTTTGATCAAAGAAGAGGTCTATGTGAAGCAGCTCGAAGGATTTGAGATTTATGATTGAAAATCTCATGTATGCAGGTTGAAGAAGGCTCTCTGTGGGCTAAAGTAAGCACCCCGAGCATGGTACTAGAGGACCGATAGCTACTTGATGAAGCTGGGATTCACTAGGAGTGAAGTTGATCCTAACCTTTACTTTAAGGTTGAAGATGACAAGCCTCTCATATTGGTGTTGTATGTGGATGACCTCTTTCTAACAGGTGCATACCCTCTCATTCACAAATGTAAGAGGGATTTGGCTTTTGAATTTGAAATGAAGAACCCAGGACTTGAAGTGTGGTAGAAGCCAAGGGAATTTTTCCTATCTCAAGGAAAATATGTGGTGAAGATTCTGAAAAGATTTGGTATGGTGGACTACAAGCTTGTGACTACCTCAAGGATCTTAATTTCAGAAGTTATATGGTAATGATGTCGGACCAGATTTGGGAAATGCCTATGAGTTTCAAAAACTCATTCACGTTGATGTTCTTGTGAACCTCCGTCCGAACATATGTTTTGTAGTTAGCATTGTGAGCTCATATTTGGTTGAGCCTCACTAGATTGGTGTCAAGAATCTTCTGAGATGTCTTCAAGACACAATCTCTCATGGATTGAGATACACTGTCGGAAATATGAAACTGCATGATTATTCGAATGCTGATTAGGCAGGTAGTGTGGAGGATCACTAGAGCACTTTCTAGTGCTGTTTCTCTTTGGATTCTGCTTCAATATAATGGATGAGCAGGAAGCAGAAATTCGTTGCCATAAGCACCGCCGAGACCGGATACATATCTACGAGTATGATCTCGTATGTAGCTGCCTGGTTGGGGAAGCTCTTCAGTGAGCTGTTTGAACACATACCACTGCGATTCTCTGTAACAACTAGAGGTGGGATTCGATTATTGAGGAATCCTGTATTTGTTAATTGCTCCAGTAGATAGACATCATCTGGGATATGGTAAGTCGATGACCAAGGAGGCTCCATTGCATTAAGATGATGTACAGGTCGATACACCTTGTCAAAGCCCCGAGGAAAGATCTAATCTGTGATTTTCCCAAACGACTTGGAGTCATCAAGAAAC